>VZUI01051688.1:0-22960 GCA_013401135.1 Cettia cetti
GGCCCCGGGGCCGGGCCGGGGCAGCGCCGTTCGCAGCAGCCTCAGCGCCGCTGCCGCACGGAACCGCCTGCGCTCGGCCCGAGCCGGGCCGTG
Organism: Cettia cetti; assembly: GCA_013401135.1. Taxonomy (NCBI): domain Eukaryota; kingdom Metazoa; phylum Chordata; class Aves; order Passeriformes; family Sylviidae; genus Cettia; species Cettia cetti. The sequence goes on from VZUI01051688.1 coordinate 94, forward strand.
TCCCCGGGCGGGGTCCCCGGGCGGGGTCCCTGGGCTGGGGGGGAGGCGTGCGGGCCGTGCCCGGGCCGGGGTGCCCCCCGCTCGGCTGCCCGGCTGCCATCCCTGGGAGCCGCTCCCCAGCGCCGGGGCTGTGCCAGGGTGGGAGCCGCGCCGAGAGTGATAGTCCTGCTGAGAAGTGCTCGGGGCTAACGAGGGTGCTTTTCACCCCTTTCCCAGGTCTTTGTGTTTGATGTGGGGGACGAAACCTGGAAATCCTACGACTGGTCAAAAATTACCACTGTGGCAGCTTTCGGAAAGTACGATCCTGAGCTCATGTGCCATGCCCACTCCAAAGGCTCGAGGATAGTACTGAAAGGTTGGTTACATTGGGAAAACATGGAGGTTTATGATTCGTAAATAAGAAGATAAGGTACACAGGCCTATATTAACTTGGCATGGTTCAGTTGTATGCAGAGTATTAAAATCATTAAGGGGATTAATTAATAAGGCTTAAATGAATCCAGGGCTATAACACATAGACATTTTGCATGTGCTGGTATGCATTGAAACCAATAGTGCTTGTGCCACAGTAGTAACCAAACCACCCCAGTGGCTCTAATAGGAAACAGCATTGCTATGGAGGAAGAGGGAAGAAAAAGCCTGGTATTTGGGTCTGTATTCTGGATCTTATGTGGAGTACCCAAAAGATAAAGTAAGGAAAGGGATTTTAAGTAATTTTTAGTATTTTGCATCTAAATGAGTCCCTCTGTATTAGGAAGTGGTTGAGTTTTAAAACATGAGTTTTAAACTCAGGAACTCTGTGCAGGTACAAATACTGATTAGAAAGACAAAGTCCATTAGCTTATGTGTCGTAATTACTTGTAATTACCTTTTGGCTCTGTTGAGAAAAAGCAGAACCCAGGACTACAGGGTGGAAAGCAACAAAGGTTAAACACAAAAGTAATTTTTCTCTAAGCATGACCAGTGGAAATGTTAAAAGTACTTAGATTTCAAGAAAGGTAGTTTACCTTGGCTAAAAGAATATTAAGCAGAAGTAAGAAGATTAAAATCATTGGAAAACCAAAGGAGCTTAGTTTTAACACCACTGTATCAAAGAAGCTGGGTAATCTCTTCTAGGGTAGTTTCTCAAAATTATGCTTGGGGGAAAAAAATGAACTCCTTTGTATTTTACCAGTATTGGTATGGGCATTTTTTATGTTGTGTTTGAATTTGTTAGTTAACTAAAGACAAACCTTGCCTTCTTACTATTAGTGTGGTGTAAATCCATGTTAACTCTTGAAGGTCTCTTGTCTAGGTGATGTACCTCTTAAAGAAATTGTTGATCCTGCGAAAAGAGCAGCATGGATATCCCAACAGGTGGACCTTGCAAAAAAACAGTATATGGATGGAATTAACATAGATATAGAGCAAGAAGTTAATGAAACCTCCCCTGAGTATTATGCATTGACAGAGCTTGTTAAAGAAACTACAGATGCTTTTCACAGAGAAATAGCTGGATCACAGGTAATAATAATGTACTTTATAGAAACATTAAATTTAACCTTATGAAATGGAAGGACTTTTGGCAGTGCTGTTTAGCATATGAATATGAAAAAGTTTATGCAGATCTAAATATAATATTCCAGTGAATGCTTAATTATGAATGTTAGCTGTGATATGATCTTGTAAGAATCACTTTTTTTGACCTTAATTTAAATGTGTGTGAATTTAAATGAGAGATGAGCTTTGCTGAGGTTTGTAGATACAACATTACTGCTACGTGTGAGCTGGCAGTTTTTAGTGTGCATTAATGAATTGTTAAAAGTAGGGCAAATACAGCCTTCTGGGGCAAAAATTTGAAAGTGTTTTGGTAAACCCATCACTAAAGTTTTCAGGATTTGCATCATACTTCATATTTTTGGTGGTTTTCACATTATATTTTAATTTCTTTGGTGCTATATATTCACTAATGGGGTACTTACTTTATTATCTTCTGTTTGTTTTATCAGATGAGCAGCTTCTCCTATGGTTTATTAATATCAAGATGTGTTAAACTGCAACATTTGGGAAATACTGTCCTTAAAAGTCAACCTTTTTTTTTTAAAAAAAAAGAGATAACAAGGGCACCTAAGGGCCATACTTGATATTAAGTTGTGCATTTTTCCTTCAGGTAACATTTGATGTGGCTTGGTCTCCAGCATGCATAGACAAAAGGTGCTACAACTACACTGGGATTGCAGATGCCTGTGACTTCTTATTTGTGATGTCATATGATGAACAGAGCCAGATCTGGACAGACTGTATTGCAAAAGCCAATGCTCCTTACCTGCAGACTTTAGTTGGTGAGGACTAAATACCTCCCCAGTAGTCAGAACATTTCCATTTGTTCACATGAGTAGATAGAAAAGATTGCTTTTTCTTAGACAAGTTTATTTTGTTATTGTTGCAGTTAGGCTTTGAGTGTGCTCAGATATGTGTTGTCCCAATGGAAAAATAGTATCCCTGATCCTTATGATCCCACAGGCAGACCTTTTGTGTGTTGTTACTTAAAACATCAGGAATGTGAAGAAGGCTTTTAGAATGAGAAATGGCAGCCAGAGCAACAGTGTCTGTCTGGGATTGCAAAGAGCCTGGAACATTTCTCTCATCTTTGGGAACCTCTGCTCAGGGCAGATGGTTTAAAGTGTCAGCAACTAGAGCAGTTACTGGGATCTCAGTAGAGCAAGCCTCTCACTCACTGGAGAGTGCAGGTGAAGGCAAAGGACATCTTGCACCTTGGCCTGTGTCTGGGGATCATGCAAATTCTGCAGTGGCTCTGGCTCTAAATTAGTTGTAAGAATAAAAAGCATAGGGAAAGTAAATTATGCATGCATGTTAATTTTTATTTTCATCAAAACAAGGATATGAAGAGTACATTGCCATGGGCATTGATCCTAAGAAGCTTGTGATGGGTGTCCCCTGGTATGGCTATGACTATGTCTGCCAAAACCTATCCACGGTAAGGTAAAGAGTATTTGTTTGCAATCAAACCATTATTATTAATTTTTTTCCTTGGAAAGATACAACTAGATTTTGGTAATCTTGTTTTTGGACTAGGAAATACTGTGGTCTGATGGATAAGGGCATCAAGCTGGGACACAAAACAGAATCTTTTGCTTGGCTGATAACTGATGGAAAGTGTGTTACCCAACAAGGCATTTTAGCTCCTTTTAGGCATCCTGAACCCCACAATATCCAAGCACTGTGTTTGACTGAGGAGCTATAAATGTTTCTGTATGAGAAAAGATGACATCCAAAGGCCCTACAACACTTGCATATTTGTGCCTTCTCAACACCACTGTAAAGACAGGTGCAACAAACCTTAGCAAACCTATTACTTACAACATAGCATGAGGTCTCAAATATTATGAAAAACATAAGGGTCATTTAAAGGTGGAAAAGATAAGACAACTTATCTAAGCTGAATGATATCTATCCAGTCCTGTATTTACTGCAGATTAAAGAAAATTTAGCTGTTTTAATTTACTTTTATCTACAAATAGTATCTGCCAGAGTTGCTTGAAGATTTGGAATTTTTATAGCCCTAATGCCTTTTGTGAATTGTTCTTGGCTGTACTTCTATTCTGGAGTTCAGTATATCTTACATGAAACTCACGCCTCCCTATTTCTTTTTCAGGATCATGTTTGTTCCCTTCCCAAAGTGCCTTTCCGTGGGGCTCCTTGCAGTGATGCTGCAGGGAGCCAGGTCCCCTATGCAACCATCATGAAGCAGGTGAACAGTTCTCTTTCAGGGCTGCTGTGGGATGAGGTACAGAAGGCTCCATTTTTTGAGTACAAGGTGAGAGTCTTTTTCCAAGACACTGTGGTATGGAATAAGCATTATGAACCATAGATCTTTGACTATAAAGTTATTGGGATTATATTCTTCCTTTTATGCTTTCTACTTTGTTTGGTTAGTTGGTTTGGTTTGGGTTTTTTTTTTTTTTTGTGTAGTAAAGGATTGCTGGAAATCTGTGTCTTGAGTTCCTAGTCTGAGAGAGGGGTGCAGTGCCTGAAGACTACAGGAGTAATAAAGATCTTTATTATTTTCCAGTCTTCTCGAGATACTGCATCATGTCAGAAAGGACCTCCTGGCACAAAGACATCCTATAGTTCTGTCCTTCACTGACAGTTACTTTAATGAGTTGATAAATGATTTAAACTAAAGAAGATTCTGAGATGCTCTTCATTTTGTCTAGCTCAGTGCCTCGCATGCATGTTCTCTTCTGCATTTGTTTTCCACATGGACACAGTGAAGGAGTCCATAAATGACTGTGCTTACAAAAACACCACAGTGTATCCATTTTGTCTTGTTTCTTTAGACATGATTTAACTTCCATATGCTGGTGATTAAAAGATGTTGTAAGCAGTGACCTGGTAAAAGTAGCATAACCTTGATAAAATTTCATAACCTCCTCTAAAACTGTTTATCGTTTTTAAAAAACCCCACAATCTCTAAATAAATTCACCTGTTAGCTTAGATACTGTATCTGAAATTTTAGCTGTATTAAAAAAATATTAATATACAAATTACTAAGTCTTTTCATCTAACTTCAGTTAAATTGTGTCACTGTTTTTATAACTTATATTCTACAATTTTAAAAATATCCAAGTATTTGGCTTAGAATTTTTAATTGTCCTGTGTGCCAAAGAATTGTTAAATCAGGAAAATTTTATATAAATCTACCTAGCTTGTATATTTCAGTTTTTAATTGTACTTTTAACTGTGTTCAAGAGAAAATGTAATCACTGACCCTAGTGTTTAAACCTTTTTCTAGGATTCTGTTGGTCAATTGCACCAGGTGTGGTTTGATGACCCTCACAGCATCTCTCTTAAAGCAGCATATGTGAAGAGTCGAGGCTTAAGGGGCATCGGCATGTGGAATGGAAACAGCCTTGACTATTCCAGGGAAGCTGTAGCAGAACAACAAACTCAAGCAATGTGGCAAGCTCTGACACCATAAGAACTATGTGAACCCTTGATTTAGAATGATGAATATTGGTAATTTTTATTTTGGCTTACACTATCACAGATTTTGATTTTATATAAATATATTGTGATTACAAAAACTTTAAAAACTAGGCAAAATAATCTTGTTGTTTTATATGCAAAGCTGTATTTTCATTTTTCAGATCGTTCCAATGTTGCTTTGGAACAACAATCCTTGTATCAGTAGGATTTTTTTAAAAACTGCTCATCTTTTTAATTTTTCACAGTTACTATAAGTTAGTTAATGCTTGAACCCAGTGTGTATCTGGTAACAAGACCAACTGATGGATTTGCAGGGGCAGTCTCACAATGATGCTTTGCTAAAGCTGCCAGGTGCAGCAAATATTTATTCCTGTGTTACATGGTGCAGTCTGACTTCCCAACCCAACCAATATTTTAGCTAAGTCACTTTCTAAGAATCAGATTGAACAGAATACTGGAGAGACAGATTGTTGATTATATGCAGCTTGGTTACTCCTCTAGATTAAAAGATTTTTATGGACTGAAGAAATTACATAACATGAAGTAATTGCTGTTAAGATTTATATCAAATTTGTTGTTAGAAAGGAGTATTCAATAAACTCCAGTTTCACTGTGCTTATATGTCACATAAATTCCTTGGTTTCAAAAGCCAAAAATCTTTGACCTTAGCTTGAAGAAAAAGCATTAATATGAAGAGGGCTTGAGTATACTTCCTTCCATTTCAAACTACTGTACTTCCTGAAAACTAGAATTCAGAAGCTTATTTAATGAACTGCATATCTATTTTTCCACACACCCTAAGATTCATTCAGTAGCCTGTTTTTTGTTTTTATGGGGTGTTGCCTCTGAGATAATAGGAGATTATATTTTCTTTCTAGTTCATATTTTCATAAAATCATTTGCCTAAAGAAGTTGTATTAACTTTTTAAAATACCTGTAGTGAAGTTGTATTAACTTTTTAAAATACCTGTGGTGATGTAAAGACTGTCTGGTGTTTACAGGATTTTTTTTTTGTTAAATAAAACACTTTTTCTTGGTAAGGCTTGTAAACAATGTTCCCTGTCTGTGCTTTACTTGTTCTTCAGCTTACAGCCCACACTGCTTGTCTGCTTCTCAGAAGTGTTTCACAACCAGATTAAAGAGCAGCTGGGCCCTGCTTAAATGACTCCATTAATTTAAAAAAAAATATTTAATTAGGTGGATGTAATCAGTTGTGGGTTTGGTGGGTTTTTTGGTTTGGTCTGGTTGTTGGGGTTGGGATTTTTTTGTTTGATTGGTCGGGTTTTTTCCTTGCTAAAGAGTTACCATAGTATGGCAGCATTACCATAATGGATACTGGGGAAAAGACTGGAAGATTTAATCTGAATTGTCTGCTTGATATTACAGGTGATAGAAAGCAGAAGGTGAAGCATACTGCTCTTTCAGAAACTAAAAAATTCCCTTGACAAATGAGAAAGCTTTTCACTAGAACACCACTCTATCAGTCTTAAGAGAAACTGCTACATTTTTATATATATAATATATATGCATATATACATATATATCTACACACATATATGTACTTCAGAGTGTGTATTTCTTGCTGCTTAAATGCTTAAATCCTGTGATATGGATATTTGCTGAATTGAGAGTCTTCTGGTACGAATGCCTGACCTGCAAAATTCTGAGGGCCAGATGACTTAATAATACAACTCTTTTCTGTAGCAGTCAAGAAACCTGAATTGATAATACTGTATTTTAAATTTAGGTTCTGATTTTCCAGTAGCTAGTAGCCTGCTCTCGTACCTTAAATAAGACACAATTCTTAAATAGGGAATGTGAGCTTCAACCCTGAATTGTGCAAAAGTGGGTGTAGTTTTAACAATTTATTTAATCCTTTAGCACTAAAATCTTTGTTAAGTCCTATCTTTAAGATAGGACTTAACAATAATTGGATAATGGGTGGTTTGACTCAAGACATTTCTAAGTCAGTTCTTTTGAGAGCTGCATAATTTTCTTATCATATAACTTATTTCCCATGAGTGTTTCACTTCCAGTAATACAGCCTTGACAGCATTTTAGCTGAGATTAATTCCTAGCATGTTATTCTTCTGCTTAATATAATAACATCTGGTTTGCAATGAGGCAAACTGCAGAGCTAGAAAAAATATCCTATGAAGATGTTTCTGGTTCCTCTTTCAGAGAATTGTTAATCTCAGGACGTGAATGACCTTGGAATTAAGGAAAGGCAGAATATGCAAGAGTGTAAATTGGACCAGGATCATCATTATACTGGTCCAAGAGAAAGCTTTCAGGCAAGCTTTCAAACTACAGGAGACAGATAATGTCCATGTGCCTTTCCTAATAAGAGAGGGAACAAAACCAGCTAGATATGGAATGAAATGAGATTATCTGAGATTTTGTTTATGCTTCATAATAATACAGTAATGATACATTGGTAATTTATAGATAGGCATATTTACAATGGCAAAAACATACTCCAGTAAATAGCCAAATAAAGGATTAAGTAGTTCTACAGAAACTGTATTTTAATAATTTAAAAAAAATGGAATGTGTGAGCCTGAAACTAAGAACTGGAGGTTACAGATTTTAGGTTTATTTCTTAGTAACTATTTAGTTAATCAAAGAACATCAGCATACCACTGGGATGTTACACAATTAACTAATTTGGACTTTAAAAATAACAACTTAGTTTTAGACATGTTACTAGCTTAAACTGTATGTTTAAGTAGCTGACTAATCTTACAGTAAGTGAGATTTAATAAGAAGTGAGCTGCATTCCCTCAGGAGCCTAGTATACAAATTCCACAGCATTTATATAGTTAATTTTTTTTACAAAATAACTTCAAGAACATACAAACAAATACTCTGAAATCCTCTTCTACATTTACTAGAGAGCTTCTGCAGACTTCACAGTTGTTAGTCATGTCATCTTTTTAAATTCGTGATTTTCTGGACTGGAGAATTAAAGTTGAATGAATCTTCTTCTGTGTCAGTTCTGCTCTCAGTGCTCGTAAATCAGATGCTGCCTGCTTTCTCATCTGCAAAAGAACCCGTCATTTAAGGAATGGCAATTTAAGGAAGCTTTTTTGGGAGCTGACAGGCACATAGGTTTATATAACTAAGACTGAATTTTATACAGGATGGCTGAATACAGGATACATCCTTCATCTTTGAAATTTTGTGTGTTCTAGCACTACTTTGTTCTATACTTTGCCTTGATGTTTTTGAGACAACTGCAAAATTAATTGTTCTTTCCACTCCTTGCTAAACAATGGAGGAGTCATAAAGATTACAACCACCCTGGAGAACCCAGTAAACAGGAGTATGGTCAATCTCTGTAATGTAGAACACTCCTATTTCAAGCTTTCAGAGCTGGAAAGCTGTCCAGTGTAAAGGTCTATATTACCTCTTCCTTCCAAAAAGACTCATAGGCAACACTGATATGGAATAAAGCAGAGAAATAGGCCATCTGCTTAGGCAGCCTTTTTTTTCCTTTTTTTTTTTTTTTTTTTTTTTTTTTTTTTTTTTTTTGGTTGGGTTTTTTTCCCTTTATACCTTTTTTTTTTTTTTTTTTCTTTAGCCATGGTCTATTTATTACTGCTCAGTGTGTCACCACACCAGGTGTATTTCTTCAATTACCTTTTGAATGAAATGGGAATTTTATGAAAAAAAATGTGCACCTTAGCTTACATAGTACACTGAGTGTCTAAGTTGTTTGAAAGCCATACATTCCAAATCATCTGATAACCTGGTGTTCTGGAGTAATTTAGCTCAAATGCTAAAATCACAACACCTAACACCTTAAAACTAACAGCATAAAACAACTGTTTAGCAAATATTTACATCATCTAATAATTGAGAAGTTCTATTTTTTTTAATACATTGCCATATTTTGACCGTTCCATTTAAAAGGCAGAGTACCTTAATTTCTATTAGGAGCCTCATTTTTGTATCATCTAGCTTCCTCCTCAGTTTATCCAGTTCATGCTGCACTGTAGCAATCCGGATGATTGTGTAATTCTGTGTGAAACAACAACAAAACTCGAAGTGCAGCATTAGTGCATCTGTTCCCTCACTGGGTGTTCACCATTCAGAAACAATCCTCTAACAACCTCTTTGCAACTCACCTGCCTTTCCACCCCTCTGATGCCTGCCTGGCTGCACGTCGCTCACCAGGGGCGGGGAGCAGCCTTGTGCTCAGCCTGACAGCTCAGGAAATCCTGGCTCCCTTCTCTGGGTGCTGGCCACTACGGAACAGCTGTAGGAATGCTGCCTTGTGCATATTCTTCATGTAAGGCCTCTCTGTGCCTAGCCAGGGAGATCAAAAAAAACCCCCACCCTTGATATGCCCCTCAAAAGGAGCAATGATGTGTCTGAACATAGCCAGTAATGCCATGTCAATCCTATTCATATTTTTATTTTGTAGATATTTCAAGATAGCTCAAATAATACACATTTGTATATAATATACACACTTAGATTGTACATGCACACACCTTCCAGATGCAAGAAAGGGACATTTATTTTTCCTAGGCTAGCTTCACTTTTGTCAACAGACTTGCTTCCATTAATGCATTTAGAAAATTAGCAGACACAACTGGAAAGATTGGAAAGGGTGTTTCCTCCTTTTCTTTAATCTTTTCTTTTTTTTATCTTTTCTCCTTTTAATCCTTCTGAACTTCCTATGAAACTCACAGTTGCACAATAGTGGATGTGCAACCACTTCAAAAGCCACAGATACGTTTTGCATGCTCCAAACATCCATTGCCTCCTTGTATGAAATCTTAGATGACAAAAACAAAGTAGAAATGAACAATTCCTTAACCATACTGATCAGAAGGGGATTTTGTTACAAAAAGGTACCAACAGAAAGCAGAAAAAAGCAAATGCTCGGACTCAAGCACTTCTGTTGTCTTTTTGAGACAAATGGCCTGAAGGAATTCTGTCCCTCAAATCATTGAGCTAAAGCTAGTTTACAAGGCATTGGTTGGCAATAAATCTATTTCTTTAATTTATATTTTATACCAAAAAAACTCAGACTGTGTAAAAAAGGATAATAAATAATAAAAGCAAATACCTTGGAGGTTGTTGTATTGTTTGGTCGTTTTTGGCTATCTCTGGCTTCCAACTGCAGGAGCAATTTCTGGTGGTAAAGCTCTACATCTTGTTGCAGTTTGTTTAAAGTGTCCTCTAGTGAAACTGTAGCTTTCTTAGTTTCAAAGTAATTCTTCTTCCATTCCTCACGAGCTGCACAGGAACACAGTAATAGTGTTTGGTCTTGTTCACCTTATCATAAAGTCTGCTGAAGACAGTCATGACCAGCTCACCTCACAAGCGTCAGCTGGCCAATGCACACACTGAAACATGGCATAGGGTTTCTTTAAAATAAATATTTAATGGAAAGAAAATCTTCATTAAAATTACATTCACTCTAAATGCAACTGAATTTTCACATAAACACCTGCAACAAAAGGCTCTGTCTGTCCACTGAGATAAAACACAGGGTCCAAATCCTAAATTTTATTCAGCCTGGCTTTTCTGCAAGTTCTGCTGCACTTAAGTGCTCCTGGCCTGTGAAGATAAGTTTTGTGTTGCTTAACTGGATAACAAAATTTAGGGCAATACAAGTGCCATTTGGGGCTTGTCTCTAGCTTGAATTGCAACTCCATACTACTACAGAGTTACTGCTTTAAGCACCCAAGTTTGGGGTTTTTTAAATACAAATTCCCCATGCTGCAGAGTGTGGTGCAGCCATGTCCTTAGAGAAGAACTGAAAGAATTGTCTTGTCTCCTTTCAACAAGCAACAAGTAATATTTGAGACTCGTAATGACTTAGCTAAATTTAAGCACAAAGAGAAAGCTCTCAAAACATCAAAATGATTAAATCTCATCTCTGTATAACTGGGATGTGACTTAGGGAAGATAGTTTTACGTATAAACTTGAAAATAATTTTTAAAAGAAAATTCGTGTGGGATTTCAATGAGATTCGACCTTGTTAAAAATCAAGGTTTGTCAAGTTTGCCACAAAAGGTTTGTAACTTCCATGTCATAAGCTGAATACCATTGGACAGGAGGAACAAAAATTATGCTGCAATTTACCTGAAGCCCTATCAAGACAGTACAAGCCTCTGTAAGCACCAGCTAAAGGCAGGATTAGAATATGCCAGCTGCCCTAGGCCTCAGAGAGAAGCAGCCTGCAGTAGCTCTCTGAACACTGCATGTACATGAGACACAACTTGAATAGTTTATGAAAGCCAGAATAACCTTACCTTTATAAGATACGCCACACAAACACACACACACACACACAAAAAAAAAAAAAAAAAAAAAAAGTGGAAGGAAACACTGCAACCTTGAATTTTTCTAGCATGCTATTATTACACAAAATTAGTCTTCTTGGAGCTACTGGTTTAGCAAACTGCTCTCTCTGTAATTAAGCTCATTGACAAGGATATTTTCACATTGGTTTCAGTGTAATTTCTCAATCATTCCAAATTCCGAAATAAATTAAGTGTACCTTGGTATCTCCTCAGCTTATTTTGTTCCAGTAGCCCTTTAGCTTTTTTGATCAGTTCTTCTCTAGTTTTTTCCATGTGCCTTCTGTCTTTCTTCATTTGCTGCAATTGTTCTACCATCTTGTTTTCTAAGGATATTACAATTATATTTAGCAAGCATTTGAATACTCTTAGTACAAAGGATGAGTCAAGACTTTTGTAATGCACTCATCACAAATTATGCCAAAAGCTCTGTCAGAAAAAGCAGAAGAAATGATTTCATTTTAATCAGGTTTCATTCTAATCTAACTTTTCAGAATGGCTGGTGCTTTGGAAAAAGGAAGACATGCAGCATGCATCCAGGCATTCACACACACAGGCAAACAAACATCTTTCAATATATTTAGACAATAAATCACTAAGTCTATGTAATCAAGAAATATATTCACTCCATACTTTGCAAACTCTTGCCAATGAAGCCAAAAAAGCCTCCATAAAACTATTTCCTGCTTAAAATACAGTGCAATATAAACTGTAGAGAAATCTTGCCTTAAACTCCAGCTGGCAGGACAATACCTCAGACTTCCACTAGCCTGCAACAATAGGTCGAACACTTAACTTCTCACTATCCTCCTCCTCAGCAACAATACTTGTGATTTTCTTTGCTACATTTTCACTTGAGCCTGCAGTGTTTCATCTTTTCTCCCTCTCTTTCTCCTCCAATCCACAACTTGACAAATGGGGTTTTCTAGTGCTGGGAACCTGCCAAGCTCTAGGACAGCCCATGCCATCATAAATATGTAGAATTTGCTAATCATAAATTAAAATTCGTAACAATGCTGTGAATGAATGTACATAGTGTAGGTATTTATGTCTTCATTGACTCTTCAGTCTTGATTAAATGTTCACTTCCTTGCAATGTCTTGGAATCATGTACTCACTTGCAGCTTGAATTACAGGAACTTGAGCTGGATTTACAGTAAGTGCCAAAAAAGGTGGACTAGGAGGTGAAATATAGTCTTTTGGACAAGTAAGATTATTTTGCTTGTTTTCATCTGCCTATAGAGTCAAAAGACACAACTGTAAGTACATAACCATAGTCCTGAAGAGTTACATTAGACATAGGCCCTGAATGTGGCCTGAGTGAATGAGAGGGCTGAATTTGACTTCTGCAGGTAGGTTTTTTATTCTGTTATCAGTACACATGACTACTAAATTACAAACAGCAGGATCTCTGCAAATAAAATGAGAACACTGAACACTTACATCACAGGGAAATTACAGACAAAACTACAGTCTATTGCTCATTGTTCTTGTCCATGTCCACATCCCCACAAGTTACTGACATTCCCATGCAAGACCAGGAACTAAGGGCCTTAAAATGGCCACCTGGTTCAATAATTATGAAATCAAAACCTGCCAATTTCTAAACCAAAAATTTTAATTGCAGATTTTAATTGTTTAGAAACATAGCAACATAGTTGATATTCATTAGAAAATCTCCCAAACAGTAGTGCATGAATTAACTTTTCTCAATTATTCTCAAATCTTTCATGTTTATAATGAGTCACCAGTCTTACAAAATTAGACTGTTTCTAGGTGGAGGACTATATTTATTGCTCAAGATTACTAGGAATGTTACCTTGAAAAACATACCTGATTATCCAGTTTTTCACCAAGACCAACTCTGGTCTTCTCAGTTCTGTTATGCTGCAAGCTAAGATAAATTCAAAAAAACAAGTGAAAGTTCATTAATTGAAATGTTTTTTCCCCCTCTCCTTTTCTTTCTTTTATTTGAAGTCTATAAAGTAAGTTTGTATTGGTAAATTAATATTATCCATTATTTCAGAAGATTCATTATTTGCTAACCTTTGTTTTTTGTGGACATAATCTGCTGTTTGGTCTTCCATTATTTTAAGAATTTCAACATCCTGTGTCCTATCTCTTCTTAATTTGGTATCTTTTTGGAGCTCATTATTTTCCATGTTTGCTAGTTCTGTAACAGGATAGTGATGACAAAAATACATGGATTACACTTGCAAAAATCAGGCTGGTGTAACTGTCAGTGACTGGACTTTCCAACCTGTATTGGAAATTCAGTGAATCAACACAGCAAGTGGTGTTATCTCTAGGCTTTGGAAATGTTCCATGAATAAAAGAAGAAAGAAATAAAGAAAAATAAAAGGTATTTTTATTATTAGAATTTATATCTGAATAATTCCGGTGATTAGACAAATGTATCACTATAGTAAAGTGTTTCTCTATATCATCACACAGTGATAATGACAGACTCACAAGGAAAAACTATATTTCTTTGAAAGATATCATAATTACTTTTTAAAAATGGAATATTTTTCTGATAGTGCTATTGCAAATTACACTTTAATTACAGATTTCTTAAAACTTAGCTTTACTTTGCTGACTTTCTAGAACTCTTGCTTTAGCAAAAAGACAATAACAAACATTTGTACCTGTTTGATATTTAATGTGATTTTGGGGTCTTTGGTTACCCTGGCCTTGTTCATCGCTGTGGTTTACACGAGTAAGAGCAGTTCCTTTGGCTTTGTCATTCCACTTAGGAGCACTGCACTCTTCTTGATCTTGGCTGAGATGATTCTGCTCAGATGTCTGTAATAGCAGGTCACACTTTCCATACTCCTGATCTGCAGGAATTGAATGACTTGGTGTGAGGAGAGATCCATCAGATCCACTTTGATCTGCATCATAATTGATAATAAGAAACAGAGATATTATTTTATTGTAAATGTTAACCATAATATTTATTTTTCTTCTCATTCATCATCCTCCTTCACTACACTGGTTAAGCTTACCTTCTTCTCCAAACTGTTTTTCTGGAATCCTGTTGTTATTGTCTTGCTTGTTTGTGTGTGAAACTGGAACAGATTCTTTCTCACCCCATTCCACAGGACTGGGCACTTCCAGATTGTCTACCTGATGCCTGCTTTGTATAGTTTCTAAAAATGGTTTGGTTTTTTCAGGTTTCTGTTGGGAAAGGCTGGATAATCTTGATCTATGACCAAGCCTATTAGCATGTTCAATAATGTGATGTTTTTGTTGAGCTGATGATGGTAATGAATAAACATCTTCAAAATATTCAACTCCAGGTAATAAATATAATTCAGGATAAAGTGCCTGAAAATACACAGTATATTCAGACAGGGCAAAGAAAATGTGCAATGTAAATTGTCTGAAAATGGTACCTTCCAAGCCAATTAGTACTTACATAAGGAGGAGCAAATGACCTTAGTTCCAGTTCTGTTTCCTGCTTTGCTTTCACCTTGGAAAATAAAGTATGGAAGAGTAACAAATCCAATACTTGATACTTTTTTTATGCAACAATAATGTTGCATGTGATATATGAATTCCATTGCCATTTTTACGTACTGCATTCTTTTATAACCAGCACTATAATCTGTAGTGGCCTTATGGGGAAAAAGTATCTTAGATTACAATTGTATTTTCTGACACAGTTCTGAAATTTTGTCGATTTTTCAAAATCTTAATCAAACCCACAAGATTAAATGCACATACTGAATTTTTTTTTTATCCTTTACACTTTCTCTTATGGTTCAAACGACCTGTTGCAACAGTCACAGGAAAAGAAAATTTTCAACTTTCTTTATCAAAAGTTGCTTCAAGCTGAATCTGGACAGAAATGCTGAGTCTCACACAATTTTTTCTATTCACCTAATACAGTATTGCAAAATGTTTTATGCATATGGAAAAAATTCCTAATATTATCCTATGTCTTCTTGTATTTATAATTTTCCTTCATATTCTTTTTGCTGCATACAATTTCACATTTCAACAGCTGTCCTAAGAAAAAGTCTAAAATAGTCAATATATATTTGAAAGATGTGATCCAATGTAAGGAAAAGAAATCTGAGCTTACATTTAAATAATTATATTGAATTAAACACACTGGTTCTATGCAAAAAAGGAAGAGGAAATGAACATGATTTTAGTTTATGTTTATCTTTTCATTCAAAGGACCTTTGCTGGCAAGGAGGGCACAGCTCTTGGTTCTGCTTACATTATTAGGGTTGTGAAACAGAAGACTAAGGGGAGAGAACACTTAACAAATATTTGATCATGGAGATGTAATTCAATGAGGTTACCATGACCCTAAACAACAAATAAAGCCGTTGGTTTATTGCTTTACACTTTGTTATAAAGTTAAACATCAAGCAACAGTAAATACCTCAAAGTAAAACTGTATCTTTCATTTGTCTCTATAAATCTTCACGAATGTTACCAGTATCTTTAATTATCTATTAACATAAAATATTTTATTCATTTGCTGACATTATAAAGGCTGAAACATTTTTCCATTTATCTCTGAACTATGTGGGAAAGAAAATTAACCATCTCACTTATTATCCACCTCAATTAATTGAAAACATATGCATACTTTCCAAATTAGATTATATCACAGTTTTTTAAGTTTCTTTTCAAGTTTTTTCCACCTAGTTTTTGCATATTAGTTAGTATTTATTCCAGTCTTCTGTGAGAGTGACTTTAGTGATAATTCAACTAGAAATAAAATAAAGAATGGCACCAAATGTCCTGCTTGTAGTTAATTTCCAAATCCATGAGAAGGAGTTGAAATGAGACATGGAAAAAGTATTCTACACTTAGATAAATAACTTATATCTTTGTGTATGACACAAACAAACTTTCAGTTGGACTAATTTTCAAGTTTATTTTATTTTTACCTATACTTTTTAAGATATATATGTAGAATTGATGTGAGGAACAATTATGATTCACACATGTAGGGGGTTTATTATTTATATCTCAGGCTGTATTATTGGACTAAATAGTGAAATATCCAGAGAAGTTTTCTTTCAGAGAATGATGTCTTAAATGCATTAGGGCAGGTCACAGCAGGAACCATTAGAGGAACTCTGACCGAGCTTCCACTGTAAATTTGTCAACTGCCATATTCCCAACCATGTACAGGTAATAATGGCCTTATGCGTTAGGGGATTTTTTTAATGCAACCAGATTTATTATATTTAATCCATGGATTTATCCAAAATATCATCTTTTCATTGGATGGCAACTGTTAATTACACCTGTTTCTTTAAAGGGTATTTCTGATATAACTGTCCAGCTGTGCCTTTGCACTTGGGAAAACAAATGTGCTCTGACAAGAGCATATGTTGCAGCATGTTTAAGAGAAATGCTAACAGTGCTCCTAAAGTTATCTCTACTTTATGTGATATTAACCCATCTGCAGGAATGAAATCTCTGCTTTACTTATAAAACAGAAGAGCACTTAAGAAAAAAAAAAAAAAAAACAAAACAAAACTAACTTACCACTGCTAGTTTTTTCCCAATGCATTTTAAAAATCTGAATTTATCTGTGACTGTCACTCCACCCAGGTACTCTCCAAGTTTCTCCCGCAGCACTCTTAATGTGATGTGAGGAGGCACCCTAGAATGTTGTCATTCATTAATACATCTGTAAGATCAAATAGTGATGGCTAGTTAGTAGGAGGGGGAAGATAATGGTCTGTAGGTGCTGGCTTGCACAGACAGAATGACCAAAACCGGGAACAATGTCCTAGAGCTGAACCCAGTTACAGACAGGCCAGAGAGTTGGCATGGCAGTCAGAGCACTGCACTGTAAGGGCTGTGCTAACATTAACTAACCAGACTCACATTGTGTCAGCCATATTCAAGGGAGAATATGGAAACAGACAAAAATCTGAAATTTACTTCTTCAGAATGCTGTTGCTCATCTGCAGATGAATAACAACAACACTGGAAGCCACAGTCATGCACTTCCATAAAAATGACACAGTTTCATGGGGCTGGACCAGGATTGTTGAACATTCCCTTCAAACACCCAGGGCCAGAGGAGCCTTCATCACTGTCCACTTTAAGCAGCAGGCACATTCCTTTGCTTTTGTCTTCTCCAACACAAATTCACAGTTGGGCGTGTGCATGCAAATATATTTTAAATAAAAACTAAACACTGCAGTGTGAACATTTCCACCATGATTTGAGGATGAGAATGCTGACACAAATATGAATTGCACCATTTAATGTACTACTTGAAAGTATGCAAATATTTAGGTAACAAGTTCAGTAGAAAAATCACAACAGGATAAAAAAGCACCTCTGCACAATAAATCCAAATGTGCCAGAGGCATACCAAAGCTCTGCAGCACCGTATAAGCAATTCTAATTGTTCTATGCTGCCTGCCATATAAAAAACCAGGGAACAAATGCGGGTCTGAGACTGTTAATCACCCACGCTGATTAGGTGGTAGGATGATTTTGGCCCAGGCAGCTCTCAGTTCTCAAGCCATGCACAGACACAGCTTGGGGGACAGCACATGCAAGCCGTAGAGACAAGAACCTGCCACGTTCTCCATTGGAACAAGTCTTCAGCATTAACCTGTCAAGGTTTGTTTGCACTTGCAAGCAGCCCTACAGGTTAGCCCTAGTTCACACCTCGAGTATGTAGTAAAAACACTATCACTTTCATCTCATGAAGACAGTATCTCAGGGAGCTACAATGCTTCTTCTCTTGTATTATTTCAAATACCTTGGACTTAGAGGAGCTTCCTCAAGATCATGAAACTGCCCTGGGGCACAGGCATGCAGCAGAGGGGACCAAAGTCTGCAGAGTGGACACATCTACAGTGTATAATGAGGGAAAAAATATCTAGGTACCCAGATCCTGAGATATAGGGCAGAAAACAGTCACACAAGTCACTTGCTTCAGGGTGTCCCTTTAAAAGTAATGCAAACTAGAGTTCATTGCAGCCATCTCATCTAGAAATAATAAAAGTTTGGCATCTGTAGTGAGGAATGAAGAATGAAAAAAAAAAAAAGCCTCACAAAGGCTGAGAAATCAAGTTCATGGGAACAAGTACTCAGGGCCATACACAATTGCACCCTTAATATCTTCCTCTAATTTCACAGCTAATGGAAGTGGCTTGTACTTTGACCTAGGAATCCTTTGTAAAGCTGACTCAGACAGCACTAGGATTGTCGAGCTGACTGAACAACACAGCTATCAACAACATCCAAGCCACAGGAGCACCAGCAAGGCTGTCATTCCCTCTCCTGGATTATAATAAAATACATTTTTAAAAATATTTTTCATTTTTAAAGACAGTGATTCACTGGCCAGGTGCTACTTATTGGTAATGCTAATGCACTGCAGCATTGCACAGTACCCATAGAATACTTAATTAACAATTATCTAGGAGTCATTAGCAATACCCAGGCAGATATACACCCACTGAAATCAGTGAGGATCCTAATTTAATTTGATGCCTCAGTGAAATAAATTTAGACTAGAAAATACAGGGCAGTGACAAATGTCCATGACATGAAATGAAGTTACTACTTCAGACATGTATTCTGCACCTCTGCTGCAGACTAGAACAGCAAACAAAATGGGTATATGCATTTATTTTCTCTGGTTTTGAACAGCCTTTCAACAAAGCAGCCCTACATACTCATACCTGACTGCAGTCAGTATTTTCAGCTGCACTGTATATTGTCTTACGTGGATAATACAAGACTCAATTTAAATTAATTAGAACCTCAATTCCCTGCAGTTTTAGCTGAATTGACAGGTTTTGCACAGGTGTAGACAAGATGACACATAAAAGCTCAATTTCCATGCACATCTTTACATTATTTGATTTTTCTACAACTTCTTACCACAATACATACATACAGATTTTGTGAGCAAAGTGTTTAGGAATATAAATAGAACTTATAAAGTTATGGCAAATTAAAAATGCATCTCCTTGCGCCAGGTTTGAGCCTAGGACTGGGAACTAGGGTATCCTTTCACTAAGTCCTTTAAACATCTACCTGAGAGCACAGACAGTACATGGTGCTGTGCACAGCCTTTCACTGTTCAAGAAGAAAGAGGAAATGCTGCTCGTTCATGGGCTGTAATGCTTCCCCTTGAGAAACAAGGCTTCAGCTCTTTCTCTGGACTGAGAGAGCTCAGATCATCATATCCCTGCTCCTGGGAACTGACAGGTTATCCTGTCTTCATCAAGCCACTGTCTTGAAGCTGGCACATTGCCCAAAAGAATTCCAGCTTTTGATAATCAGGCTCAAGGAGACAGAAAGAATAAAAGATAAGATTGTACAATCATTCTGCAGAAGTACTAGCACTGCTCTGGAAGTGCTTTTCAATGGTCTACATGGGCTGCAAGGGAGCTAAGCCTGATACAGTACAAATCAACATAATGCTAGTTATGGTCATCACCTACCCTCCAGAAATTTAATTAGAGAACAAGTTTCTGCTGGCAGATGTGCTCTCTAGAGCAACAGTTGGACTAAAAGACTGAAGGCCAATGTGAAGGACCTACCACATACATGAAACCTAAAACTGCACTCACCTTATAAATCCAGCTGAGACGAATTTGCTAGTAAGAGCTACAGGAACTGTATTCAGCTTGAAGTTCCACACTTCTGCTGGGACATAAAAAACATGAAGCTCCACCAGCTAAAATAAGAGAACAGATGTAAATGTATTATCATCCTCTTCCTATATGCTTTGTTTGCTTAGATGGACTTTCAATTTGTGTAGGCAGGAATGGTTCCTTTGACATTAGCACAGAGACTTGAACAGTGAGACTCGAAGTGTCTCACAGTGATGACCAGATAGTGAGACAGCAGAGTAATTTGTGACTGAGTGCCAGTTGACAGCATCAAAATAAGTCACACTAAAACAAGCTCCCCAATGAAAGTGAGATAATAGAGAGCCTGTGCTACTGCTGTGTATCACTGTGACAGCAATGGAGAGATCTTATCAAAAACTGTTGATACTCTGGAGAGTGTCATGACTACAAGAATCCCTCAGCTGAAATCTTACCTTTGTTCATCTCATAAAAAATGCAAGCCCTGAAAGCTTGATTCAAATAGCACCACAACTTGATCGTGTCATCAAGAAAAAAATTTCAAAATATTTCTCACTGTTGTTAATACCTTGGAAACACAAAAAAGTTCCTGCTGATGTCTGCAAAAAGAATAATGAAGCTGGCTCTGAGCAAGGTTCACTTGGGCTGTGTTTGGACCTGTGGTAGGAGTTGCACTGCTAATTTCCAATTTTCTTGATATTTTT
Source organism: Cettia cetti (assembly GCA_013401135.1). Lineage (NCBI taxonomy): Eukaryota > Metazoa > Chordata > Aves > Passeriformes > Sylviidae > Cettia > Cettia cetti. Next base: position 20,712 of record VZUI01051688.1, read on the forward strand.
AGTAAAAATCAGATAGTATTGACAAGGATGCTACACTTCCCTTTAGCTAGAAGCCATGCAAATCAGCTATATTAAATATTTCTGCAAGTGTTGAGTTACTTAATATGAACTAGAAAATAATGCTTTCTATACATACTATTTTAAAAGCACATCTTTTTTTTCCTCTCAGGTCTTCTAGAACCTTATTTTAATATACATATTTATTTGTGAAATCTAAAAAATCTTTGTGAAAAAGTACAAAAACTCTCACCTGTGATGTTTGAGGTCTCATTTGACTCAATGACATGTTGGTCCGTTTATGTGACCACAGCAAATGCCAGGTGGGCTTTCTAACTTTCTTTTTGATTGAAGAATTCTTTAAGAAGGAGTTTCATGGTAATCATGAGAGAAGTTACTCCATAAATACCCTTTTTTTCATTAACTGATCTTCATTCCTCTTATGAAAATGGAAGTTGTGTCTGTGCTGAGGCAGGAAGCTTCCAGCTCACAGCAAACAGAATCAACCACACCCTCTACACAAGTGAGTATCACCTAAGTAACTGGGGGATTGCTAAATCATAGCCCTGCGGCTCTAAGAAATCTGCCCTAGAGCATTTCCTCTTAACATTTTCTCCCCTTTCATGAAAACAGCTTGGCAGTATATAATTTTCTACACAATTCTACTGTTTCCCTAAAGACACAGAACAAAATTCCCACAAAACAAGATTCTTGCATGGCCTGGATCTGATAAAGTGACAATTATTGTGAACTGCAGCAAATGCATTGTGCCGGCCAAATGCAGTGTTCCGAGGAAACGTGACTGTGCTGGGCAACCACGTCAGAAAAATACTTCCATAAATTATAACCAAGATTCTGTCCTAACATTGTTATTGAACCATGGAATGGTTTGGGTTGGAAGGGACCTTTGAAGGTCAGCTAGTCCAAGCCCTGCAGTTAGCAGGGACACCTCCCACTTGGCCAGCTTGTCCAAACCCCCAAGTATAATCTGACCTCGAATGTTCCCAGGGATGGGGCATCTCCCACCTCTCTGGTTAACTGGTTCTAGGCTTTTACCATCCTTAGTGTAAAAAACTTCTTCCTTTCATCTCTAATCAACCCTCTTTTAGTTTAAAATCACTCTCCCAGTCCTATTGCAACAGGCCTTGCTAAAAAGCTTGTTTCCATCTTTCTCTTCTTGTTAGGAGTTTCCTTGGTGTTCTCACTTTGAAGGTTCTTCCAGCCCCTCTGAGGTTACAAACCTCTGGATTTTCAGCCTGCTGAACTCCCTTGCTGTTCTCCTGACCTCAACAGGAGATCTCTCTTCTCCTCCTGCCTCTACCTCACCTATTTCTAATTCACCTGTTCTTAAGCACGAGTGACCGGACTGTCCAAGTCTCACCCTGGCACTGTGGAATTAAGATTTCCTCATGTCAGTGGGAAATACCTACTTAACAGGGCCTGTGTCTTTACTCGCAAGCTCCCACAAATGACCCGAGTGTAACACCCATCACTGCTCCGGTCATTCCCAGCCACGGGCAGGCACAGCAGGCCACAGCTCGTGCTCCTGCCATTGCTCCTGCACGCAGGGAAGATGCTGCACTTTGCAGGGCCTGGTGTCACCCCATCCTCTAGGCGTCCTAAAGTTCCCGGGCACTTCCTACAATGAACTAGGACTAGTAAACTGATCCTCCAGGCTAGTCAACACGCAAACTGTTAGCAAGAACCAAGCTAGGAACTTCATTCATTGCAGCTCAAAATAATCTCCAAAATAACTTGGAGCCCCCTGGATATTATCACCAAGACTCGCCACCTTTGTGTGAAAGTAGCCTCCTCTTCCAGACCGCATCACGAATGCGCGGAGCGGGGGCTATTTCTGTGCCCGCGGGCGGGTCCCCGTCCCGGGCACACGGAGCGGCCCCGCCCGCCCCGGCCCCGGCCCCGGGCGCGCAGGCGCCGCGGTCCGGGGAGTTGTGGCCGCGCCGGGAAGTTGTGCTGGGAGTGCCGCGAGTGCCGAGCCCAGCCCGCCGCCAACCCCGCCATGTCGGGCTCTTCCAACGTGGTGGCCATGAAGAAGGTGGTGCAGCAGCTGCGCCTGGAGGCGAGTGTGACCCGCGTGAAGGTGAGCGCGGAGCCGCGACGGAACGGGACGGGGCGGACGCGCCGCCATTTCACCGCCCCGGGGCCGCGCCCGTCGCGCTGGGGCCGGGCCGGGGCCCCGAGCTGCGACCTGCCCTGCCCCCCCGACCCGGCTGGGCGGCGGCGCCCGGGCT
>VZUI01051694.1:0-42800 GCA_013401135.1 Cettia cetti
GCCTCAAGTCAAAGGCAGTACCCTCCTGAGGGTCACCACCTGTCAGAACAGAAAACCTAATATTTTCAGCATCCAGGGTTCCAGCACTCCTGTTTTGACTCTCAGCTGGTTACAGATCAGCAGTGGAAGAAATAGAAAGTGTGAGGAGTGAAACTCCTCAGGGAGCACAGGAATGGATTAGCACAGCTCTGGGGGAGGATAGGCAGGGGCAGAGAAGAGGGATACTGGACAGGCAAGGTGGGTGGGGAGGATGAGTCACCTTCTCCAACTCCAATACATTCTGAACTACTGTGTGCGCATTTGAGTGTCCTCAGATCTGACCCAAAGCTCCCTCTCTATCTCGGCTGTTCCTAGCTATACGTTGTTTTTGGCCAATGTACTGAAATGAGCATTGGTGTTAGAACATGATTTTGTAAAATAACAGGTAATTTCCTTGCTGAAGTGGAAACCTGACGATGCCAAACCTTACCAAATAAATTTTTAATGTATTTCTCCCTCAAAGTCAGTATTACTCATACAAAATCCTTGTTCTTTCATGGGCGGATGAAAAGATTTTTGAAAGTGTCTTTTAATAAGTTGTTTAAGAAACCTGGAATATAGAGGAACTCTTCTCTGTGGTAGCAGTCACCTGCTTTAGTAATTGCTGGCAGACCTGTAAAAAGCCTTGTCCTTAGCATTTCCTCTAAACCATCTTAGGAAAACCAAGGTGAGAAAAAAACCCCAAATTGTTCCATAATCTCTTCTTCCATGGCAGACATTTTGAATAACATATTGGAGGCCTTAATAAAAATGTTGGGTATTTCTTTATTAAGCCAAAAATAGGGGTATTGTTTTCTGTCAGAGTATGCTTCCTTGAGCTATAAGATGTGCATGTAAATCATGGGTACTAGTTAATATGATTCCTAAAACCGGTGTACCTGTTCTAAAGACAGTGTTTTCATTTTTTTTTTCCAAACAACTTGCTTTTCTAGTTGATTGGATAAATTACAGGTATATCATAATTATATTCTTACTTTTTTTTTTTTTTTGCTTTTTCTTCTCCTCTCTCCCTAGGTACCCAGGTGTTCCTGCTGATATCCAAGAAGAGAATGGGATCCAGTACAAATTTGAAGTGTATGAAAAAGCTATTGTGGCAGAATAAGAGAGACATTTTGTCCTTCTGTGTAAGGGCAGGTATTTTAAACCGTGAAGTTTTACTGAGCGTAAAGATACATTAAATTTTTGAAGAAAATCATGCCTGATGGTTAAATACATCAGTAGTGAGTGGTTCCAAAAACCATACCCTGCACTTTGAAGGTTGACCCTGCAGAGGCGGTCTGACCCATTCTACAGCAAAGGTTGCGTGAGACCCTGCACCGATCTTACAATCCATGGCAGCATCCCTGACAATTCCATGGGTAATGAAAGGCATTAGACTATGTCAGAGGTTTTCTACTGAAACAAAGGGTTTTAGTATCTATCTCCTTGTTCAAAACGTCCGGCGCTGAGAAAGCACCAATCCTCCCAAGTCTGATTGGGATGTTGTAAACATTTATAGCACCCTTTAAAATGTATTGGTGTAGAGGTAAAGGTAAGCAAGCCCAGCAGGAGAAGGGCAATCAGGAAGTCTCATGCAGCAGTTGAGGGATGCACCAATCCAGGACCTGTCACCCCAGGATCACTAGTCCTGCTGCAAAACCTGCTCCAGGTGGGCTCCTTTACCCCTGGGGCCACAAGTCCTGCCAGGAGCCTGCTCCAGCAGGAGCTCCCCATGGGACTACAGCCTCCTTCCTGCATCTGCTGCTCTGGTGTGGGCTCATCAGGGCTGTGGGTGGGACTGTGCTCCCCATGGGCTGAGGGGATTCTGTGCTGCACCCACTCTGCTCCTGCCTGACCTTGGCCTGGAGGGCTCTTTCCCTGCCCCCTTCCAGCTCCTCTCGCTCCAGCTGTTGTTCCCCACAGGTTTTTCCCCACCTTCTCAACTCTGTTATCCCAAAGGTGCCACTGCCACCGGTGGGCTCAGCCTTGGCCAGCAGTGGCTCTGCCCTGGAGCTGGTGGTTTTGGCCCCATGGGATGTGGGGGAAGCTTCCAGCAGCTTCTCACAGAAGCCACTCCTGCAGCCCCCCTGCTCCCCAAGCCTGGCCAGACAAACCCAGCAAAATCTGGTAAAGAGGCTTTAATATTTCCCTAGGTTCACAGCCGTTTGAAAGCTTGGCTGCTCTCATAAAAAAAATCACTGTGTCAGTTTGACCACAGCCACTTTGAAGTGGAAGAAAATATACATTGATTTCTTGAAAGTCTAGGTTCCTATGTTCCTGCCAGGCATTATCAGTAAAGATGCATTTGTTTGTCAGTGTAATTTTGAATAATCTATGTGACAAATATGGATTATAAGTAATAGTGGAGTTGTTCTCCACTACTCCACTATTGGTAACTTTACCTCCACTAGGAGGTAAATTTTCATCTTTATTAAATATAGTTAAATACAAAAATACTACAAATATTAAATAAACTACTATATTTTACATTGACATTCCCTTAGAATATCAGCTATGAGCTCATCTTGAATTTTCCATGGCACTTTACTACAACAGCTAGGTGATAAAAAACATTTGTTGCAGCACCTGCTCTGAGTTGTCTCAGTTTTCTCTGTGTTTCCTTTGAAACTGTAAGCACTTCCCTGTATTGATCTTCTTGTTCCATGTGTGCTGATGTTACATCGATCGATAAAAACAAGTTTATGCTTACATAATGCAGCAAGAAGTCTCCAGAGTTTTAAATTGACAGCACATTGTTGAAGAGGAAGAAAGAGACTGTTACCAGGGAGATGTCATGTTGTTTTTTTTAATACGAGTCACAGTGACCCTGGCAAGAGAATAACCTCCCGAAAGTGTTTAAAACATACCTGTTATAGGTCAGTGTTGAAAGCTCTGACACTTTGCAAAGTACTGTGTTTAGGACAACTGACATTTATTAAAAATGGGAGAATAGACTTCATGCAATGATGGCTGTGGCCAACATACATTAGAAACTTGGTGCCTAAGTGCAGAGATAGGTCTCACTGAGGCCAGGATGTTTTGTAGCATCATTTCAGTTACAAAGAACTTTAACTTGGGTGCAAAAACAAGCCTGCTGAGAACATAAGTGGTTACTCTTGATTCTTTGTGGACTCACTTAGTCCTCTCCAGATTTAACCATGTCCTTTTATCAGATACAACAACAAATTAAGTTAATTTACATTTCGTGGAAATGCGAATTTCTGAGTCTCCTACTTGAAACTTTTCAGAACATAATGCTGTTCCTTCAGTGTGTCTCTCTGCCACAAAGATGCATTTTTGTTTGGTTTGGCTTTTAGTAGGAGCACTGCATTTGGACAGCACCTTTTGTGCTACAGCTTTTCAACATACAGAGCCCTGTTGAGAACTAGGAGAATGCATTTGACTGCAGTGAAGGTGAACCCAAAATCATGTTCATCGCACAGACAGACACCCCAAGCACCACTCTTTAACCACTCCAAGGTTAAAGGCTTGTTGTCTCAGGGTGGGTAGGCAAAAGGGTGTGAGCCTGTGTGCTCAGCAAGCACATGCAGACTGTTTGCTGTCGGGTGTATTGTGAGGGTGGTTACCTGGCCCCTGTTGCCTCCCCAGAGTAAAAATAACTCTCTTATACTGTGGCTTGAAGAGAAAAAAAACTGTGTTCCAAATGCATCTTCCCCATGTTTTGTTTACTCCTGTACCTCATTGATGAATGATTCCTTGAAAAGCCATAGATTCTCATTATGTCCAGTACAGGGGAAAATGCCATGTTTTTACCCAGTTCCATGCAGCTAAGTGCAATGAATAGCATCATGAGTGACAGTGTAATTACCAATCACCAAGAAAAGTCTATGCAGGTATAATTTAATCCCCCTCATTCATGCTTTCCCAGGAACAAACTGTTCCAAACATACTAAAATTTTAATTTTCAAGGATAATACTAGATTTAACACAATAGCTAAAAACAGAGAGTTTGCATGAAAAATGAAAAGCAAACATAAATGTTTTTATTGCTTGTCTATTACTCATTCTCTCTTATCTGACAGTGGACAGCGATTTCCATTTGGCAGTAGAAAGCTGATGTTTTCAGTAGTGTTAGAGCCACAGTGTATTCAAGGTCAGAGCTGGGAACATTCCAACCACAAATCTCTATCGTGGACAGCAATCCACAGAAAAGAAAGGTACACTCTGAAAAATAAGTTAGCTAATTTAGCAAATAAAATACTATTAGTATTTATACAGAAGAGCAGGGGAAAAACAGGAAGGGGAGAATGGCAATGATTATCTTATTCAGGTTATCTGAGGAGAGCACTGGTAGCACTTGACATGGCATGTTAATGGGGAACAGACAATTGTGTTGTCTTTATCAGACAACAGCTAATTTGCTGAGGACTTAAACCTAAACCCAAACTTACCCTCAGTAGGTAAAAAGTTATGCTCATAGAAGAAGGTAGGAGCAGGCAGAGGCAGCAGCTGACTTGGAGGGAAGGATTGTTCCTTAATCAGGACAGAAAATTAGGTGAGCAGAGGTGACAGATGAGGTGACAAAGCCTAGTTTAGTACAAAAGTGGGAGATGCCTCTCTTGTTATTCAGGTGTGCTGTCTCTGCTTGCCCTGGAGGGCTGTAGGAATGAAGCCAACCAAGTTAGGGTAAGGCTGGCTGAAAAATCTGAAGAGCCAGGTCCTGAAACAGAAGAGTGGAAGGGGAGAAAGAGGGCTGAGGAAATTGATGTTTCTTAGAAGGTTTATTGTGTTAGTTTGCCCTGTAGCTACTAAGAAAACGCTTTAAGAGTGCAGGCGGGGTTTAGCACCTTTAAGATGCTGTGACAAAGAATGTCGTTAGTGAGGGGTTTTCAGGCTTTGGGAGTTTGTGTGACTGCCTTTGTCAGCTCCACAGAAAACCACAGCTGGAGTTGCTATCCGAAGGTGCCTGCTCTACACCCGGGAGCACGAGTCCCATCCCAGAGCCTCCAGTGCCCAGGGTTTGTGGCTGTTGCCGATCCAGTGCCCTTCTGCTTCCCTCGGTGCACAGCTTCTGCTTCTGGGACTGCATGTGGGAAATCTGCTCTTTTCCCTGCCTTCACTTGTTTTCAGCTGGCTCTGCGGTGATCCTGGGTTATTCTACCCCCTGTTCTCTGTAGAACACTCTGTCTCCTTTCTGCAACATCAAAGCAAAATTCATACAAGAAGGCTTTTGTTAGATTGACATGGTTGGATAAAGAATAGATGAGCTCTCAATGAGAGTTCTATTCTGATTACATTTTCAGGACTTTTTTTCAAGTGACTTGGACAAGAGCGTACGTTGCAAAAGTTGCCTGTTCGTGTCCAATTAAATTGGGTGGGTTAAAGTAGATTATCTTTTCTCATAGATCTTGCTTTGCACTTTTCATCATTTAGTGGTTTAGCCTACAGCATTTGTGTGTCATCTTCAGTCCTTGAGCTGTGGTTGTCGCCATTCTGTCCCTTATTTCTTCAGCTGTCCCATTCAATTGAAAATTTACAGAAATTCAGAGATTTGGGCTGAATCAAGAGAAGTAGGTATTTCAAATAGATGTCTCTTAAGTATGTGCTTATTTCTGATTAAGTGGTGGTGAAGTGTTTTTCTTGAAATTGGAGCATATATTTGCCTAAGTAAGCAAAGGTGTGAAAATTGTAGGTATGAAAATAAATATTTCGTTAAGTGATGTCTGCTGTGAAAAGAAAAAAGATGGGGGGAGGGTAAAAGGTAAATACAAACTGAGAATAAACAGAACCTGAGAGGACAGGAAATGAATGATACACCATTACCTATGGAACCCTAAATCAATTTTCCTTCCTTGAGCAGTTCAGTTTAATGAGTTCCTAATACCAAGCAGTCTTTTTCAGTAAGCAAGCTGTTATTTAGAAGCCATAAAATAGTTTATGAATTAAGTAATTGATTTAATTGAGATAGACACTTGCATGAAAACAGAACATTTTGATGTTCTTCCCTCCTCCAAATGCCGTTTTCCACACAAAACCCTCCTGGGAACACTCACATTGGTCTCGGACAGCTGAACCAGTTGTACCAGCCCTTCACTGGAGATCCCTGCTTCACCTCAGTAACTTAAAATGGATTGGGCCACTGAATTGTACTGAAGCTTGTTCAGTTGTAGTAAGTAGCACTTTAGAAGCATTTAGTCTTTTTAGTTCTGTATCAGTAGCTCTCTGTATCAGTAGCTCATTGAACATGTCCAAAAAAGCTCCTGGAAACGGTTTCTTGTGAATACAGCTTGAAAAAGAGCTTCATTTTCATGAGAGCAAGAAGGAGCTTTTAATCACTATACCTCCTCTTGTTAGGTTTTGCTCAAAAAGATTAAAATTTAGATCTGGTCCCATCAGCAGTCCTAGGTGGAAAACCTCATTAATGTAACATATCTAAGTTTGGAAAGACTTATTTTTTTTCTAATTAATTTTAAATCCTTTTTTTTCTCATGCTTGTTTAGTTGTTTATCATGGTAGAAGGCAACCCATTTGACTGGAGTTCTTTATTCACAGATATTTTTGGGCATATTGCTATTTCAGCCTGTCAAAATTGATTTCTTTAGTGTTGATTCTCAGTGTCTCTCATGAAATTGTGGTTATCTTTCGAACAGAATAATGTAAATTCTGTTCCTTTTGTTGCAGACCAGTTTCACATTTTTTCTGCACAATTCACTATATTTTTTCCTAGTATGTAATTCAGATTCTTTCAGAAACTGCTCCAGACATAAAAGTACAGCCAATGTTCTTCTGCAATCTAAGCAACAATTTATAAACATATGTATGAGAAAGATTCAGCTCTAAGGATGTTCAGAGGCTGTGGGAACTGGCAAAAGAGAGTTACCCTGAGCCTGCTGATTCATAGCACCCAGGAAAGTAGCACTTCAATTGTGCAGCATTGCAAAGGCTTCTGCCCATGGAACAAGACATTTATTGCAATATGTTCTCTGAAAGTGTTAGAGGGAGCCCTGCTTCCGTCACTAGCCACAATTATTCCTGCAAGTGTCACAAGTGCAGTTCCCACACACACTCAGTTTTTTAATCAAAGTACTTGGCAATAAACCACCAAACACTTCAGAGAGATTATTTATCCAGGCAGAAAGCTCCATGTCATAAATAGCTAATCAAAATATGCGTGATGGAAACCAGGAGATACCTGGGCACTGGCATGATCTGCCTGGAGGCAGAGGGTCACACCAGAGCTTGGCAGGCTCACTGTTAGCAGGGACAGTGCAGTGCCACGTCTGCCTCCAAATTGCCTGGTAAACAAACCAATAATATAACAAGGTACTTCTCTAGATTTTACACTGCACGCATGGGGTTTTTGTGAGACACTTCATGGACTCCTAATTCCTTCTGTTTGGTTTTGGTCATTATTTCTGAAGCACAAAACACAGCACTCCACTTCTCTCTTAGACATCTCAACTGATGTCTCTACATCACTATCATAATCCCCTTTCAAGATTTTGAACAAGCAAGCAGCTGTGCCTGTTACTTTTAAGAGATATATGTTTAAGAACACTGTTGTTTGCAACATGAGTGCATTCCTCTCAGCAAACTGTTCTAGTACAGTAAACATCTGCCTCTGTACCTAATGGTTTAGAAGGTATTTAAGGTACCAAATTAGTATATGACAAAAATACTTTCAGGGCTTGGGGGGTTTTTTCAGTCATCCCAACTAAACCAAGTTAATTAGGCTTCTACATTTTTTCAAACATTCACTATTTTGAAAATAATTCTATGCACTAATACATAATAAAGTAACTAAATTATTAGAATGACTTCCATTACATTATATCATGTTCAGCAATTTACACAGCAATGCATTAATATGTGAGTAATTACATATGTAAGCAATCATGGCTCCTTCCCTTGAACGAGTTCTTGCTGGTGTAGGCTAAGGCTGGCAAGTACCAAACAGACACAATAGTGTGTTTACAATTTCTCATGGAAAGCAAAATCCAAAACTAGCGCAGGGGGTGGGGCTGGTGGATTGAAATTAATTATTTCCATTCCTTTTCATTCTTTTATTTTCCTGTAAACAAACTGGAACAGCTGATTTAGCTGATTCCCAGGAACCCAAATGACAAAGGAAAAGCCAATCTGTGGTTAACGGCACTTAAACCCCTTGGGCCCTCAGGTGTGCCTGCACTGCCAGCTGCTAAACCAGGGCTTTCAGATCTGAGACCACCTTCCCAAAATAAGGTTCCTGGGCTCCAGGCCTGCAGTCCAGTGCCAGGCTTCCTGCAGCTTGCTGGCAACTGGCATCTAGAAAACTAAGGATGTCACTTTTCTGCCTGCCTGTCCATATTTGGGCACAGTTTATCAAGAATCACCCACCTGGAGCCACACTGTGATCTCAGAAATGCTCATTAGGTTGCACGGCCTTGACGAGCAAGAGGCTGAGCTCCTCCTGAGTTACCAGAGACACTGTTTGCTCCCAGGATCTGGTACTGCCTAATGAGCAAGTCCAAGTGGACAAACATTTTCATTATTGAACGTTCAAAGAAAGTTGCCAAGCAGAATTGCAATCTGGATGGAATATTACTATGACAAACGTTGTGACCCTACAAACATTGGTCCTAAGTACGAAGACCTTCCCTGAGCTCAGGGGGATTTCCCACAGGGATAAACCTGTACAGGGATTGTACACACCTGAACAGGCTTCAGAGCCATGAGCATGTGACTGTGAATGTGCTACAGCAAAGAGAGTAGGAATGTTGCTCTCCAATTCCTAAAAGCATTAGATTCATAAGCCAGGCCTATGAGTTACTGTAATGCTTCTAGTGAATTCCACAGAGTCCTTTGTAAAATTATGCTATCAAATCATTGTTGTTAATTTTAAGTGCTGTTAAAATATCTAGGCCTAAAATTTTGGTCAAATCCAAAGCTATCTTTTGCAGAGAGGTCCACTCTGAATCCTTTAACTCAGTGACAGGGTCTCCTTTATTCCTTTGTATCCTCACCCTTTCCCATTCTTACTCCTTCTTCTGTCCTAAGCCTCCACATATACTTTTGTTTGATTTTAATTTTAGATTGATTGATTCTAGATTTTGGTCTGTGGGTTTGAACTATGTAGTGAGTAGTAGAGTGAAGCATGACAATGAACTTGGTTGCACTTTCACTTTTATATTAAACCTGATTTGGCAATACCTTTTCCAGTGATTCCTTGTCATTTGTGACAAACCTTTTTAGTCAATTAAAATTACTTTTAGAATTCTGCAACCATGAAACTTTCTCCTGGTGTATATACAGATAGTCCAACTGTCAGTGGAATACAGGACAGGGATATCAAGAAGTGTGATAAACAAATATGCTACATGCATATGGAAACACCTTCTGTGTTTTATAATAAAATTTGTGCCTCATGGATATGTTCCCTGCTCTGACTTTCCACTCTCCTCCACTTTTAGCAGGAACTTCTTGATACCAATAGTTGTTTTTCTATCTAACCAAGAGTATCCATGGTGATGTTTATAAGAAAAAATCTAATTATCTTCATAAAAGTGTTCTTCCAAGAGCTGCTTTGATACACGTTTGTTTGGGTGGTTTTTTTGGTCAATGATTCATGTTGTCTATCAAGCTCAACACCACAATTCAGGAAAGGATGGAAGGAGGAATAAGAAAAGGGACATTTAGAGCTGCAAGAACTACAGAAGTGGTACTGCTTCAGCAGCAGGAGTGCTGGTATATACAGAAGTGTACACTGCCTCTCCATCTCACAGAATTAACCCAACAACAGAACTGTGAAGAGCAGTGAACTCCTGAAGAGTGTTCAGTACATATGCCTGTCTGAGGCTGCATGGCGAGGACTAAGAATGTGCATGAGGTAGAGAGGAAAAGAAAACAAAGATAATTAGAATCTTACCACAAGGGGGGAAAAAAACCCAAAACATCTGTGGACATTCTCCCAGCTTAGTTTTTAAAAGAAAAGGTTAAAGAGTAACTGAGGAAGCTGCCCTTGGAATGTTGTTTGTCTTAGTGGCTTATTCATACCATTTGTCCTGCTCTTAGTCATGACGGCTGCTCATTGATCCTGACGTGCACTTTTAAAAAATAGCAAGGTACAAATCCCCTTCACATTGCTCCTGGAACCTTCTCTCTCCTGTGATGCTGAAATCAGTCCTGTGCAGCTGGATGCTGTGCTGTGGCTTGCTGCCCATTGTAGGACCGTGGTGGCTTGTTTGGCTGTCAGTTTACCCTCACCTCCCCTGCTGGTCTGCTGCAGCCACCTGATGAGTGCCACAGTGTGCTGACACAGGGTGGTGAGGCAGCCGTGCCTTGCCAGGGGGTGAGTGCAGGGTCTCACACAACCCCTGTGGTGAGCAGCATCTGCAAGGACAGCCTCCGAGGGAATACCTTTGGAGTCCCTGGTGATCATCAGGAAGTCCTGTAGCTCACAGATGTGTCTGAGGACACTCCATGAGCACCACCACAGGAAACCAGCAGCTGAAGAAGATCTCAGCACAGCTCAGTGATGGGAAGTGTCAGGCTGGCTGCTCCAAGAGGAAGTGATGCTCAAGCAACCCACAGACCTCCTGTGATGAACTGAGTGGCCCAAGGGAAGGCTGTGGACAGTGCCCACCTGGATTTCAGTGGAGCCTTTGACACTGTCTCCCAGAAGATCTCCACAGAACCTTTGTCACAAGTGAAGAGGCTCAGACAGCTTGCTTCTGGTTACCCTGGAAGAGAGAATGCCCAGGAGGGGTCTCACTGCTGTAGTCCAATACCTGAGAGGAGAATGCAAACAAGACTGAGCTGGGTCCTTCCCAGCAGCACTTGGTGACAGGGAAAGAGCCATCGGGCACAAACAGAATTAAGTCTCTCCCTCTGAATCCCAGGAAACCCCTTTTCTCTGTGAGGGTGACCAAGCACTGGCACAGGCTGCCCAGATAGGTGGTGAAGTCCCTATCCTTGGAGACATTAAAAAATGCTGGCAGGTGGCTTCTAGCTGTTCCTGGGTGATCAGGAGGCTTGGACTGGATGACCTCCAGAGATCCTCTCCAGCCTCAACCAGACTGTGTTTTTGTGAAGGTGTCCTAAGCTGCATGGAAACCACAAAGTGTCTGTGACTGTGCTTTCAAATTTCACAGGATTTTAGCCTGTGAAACTAACTAGGAGTTATTGCAAACTCAAACCTGGTAACACTGAGGGAAGCACCTCCGGGCTCAGCTTCCTCTCAATCCCATTAAATCCTTGCCCTGGGTGGTTGGAAGCAGTGTGGTGGTGAAGAGGGTCTTTGGTGGGTTGTTTGTCCATTTGCTGCACCTAAGGAGATCACAAAGTAGAGCCAGAGACACCTCAGTGCTGTCTCTGGTGCAGGGGAATTCACCGGAGGTGCTGTGGGGTAGGGGCATGGGGGTGTGAGAGGGGATGGGGGTCAGAAGGTGTGGGGGTGATGGGGTGCGTGGGGGCTGTTGAGGCTGTGAGACGGTGTGAGAGAAGGAGGAGGTGCAGGTGTGAGGGTAGGTGGGGTGACAGGAGGGTGGAGAGGTGGGTAAGAGCAGGGTGGTGTGGGATGTGAGGGGTCCATGGAGTGTGTGGGGTTATGAGGAGGGCAAAGGGTGTGAGGGATGTGGGGCATTTGAGGAGTCTGTTGAATGTATCGGGTGTGAGACATTTAAAGGGATGAGGGGTCTGGGATATCTGGGGTTTGAGGGGCGTGTGGGGTGGGAAGAGGGATAAGGGTGTTTGAGTGCGGATGTGGGAGGGGGGTGGTGATGGGAAGCAGATGTGAGCACCTCTGGGGTGTTGAGGGTGTGAGGGGACACACTGGGGTGTTGAAGGGGTTGTGGGGTCTGGATTAGGGGCTGGGAGGGAACAGCGGTGGGGCACACGAAGGGATCGCGGGTGCGAGGGGGCACTGGGGCCGTGCGGGGGGGGGGCTCGGGGGTGGGGGCTGCGAGGGGCAGCGGCTGTGCCGAGGCCGAGGGCGGTGCTGGGGGCGGCGCTCGGTGTCCCGGTGTTGCCGAGTGTCCCGGTGTCGCTCGGCGCCGCCGGGAGCGCCAGGAGCGGCGGCTCCGTCCCGTCCGCCGGGAGCAGAGCGCGCAGGGAACGGCGCTGCTGCTTCGGGTAAAGTATTTAAACTAATTCTCACTGGCTTTATTTAGTGTTCGTGGTGTTTATGTGTTACTCTGTGTGCTGTCGCTTCTTTGCGGAGAAGTTCGCAGTTCTTGCTTTTTCCCAGCTCCTCGCAGAAAGCCCTTTAGAGCCGTCAGGTTGCAAGTTGCGGTGGAAACTTCGGGGTGGTGGTGGTGGAGTAGTTTTGGCAGCGTTGGGATGGTAATTTTTTTTAAATCAAAAGTAACTCATATATGGTAAATTTAAACTAGCAAAGCAAGTTTGTACTGCCCTGATTGAATTTGCCGGCTTTAATGTGTATATGAAGAATCATAAAAATACCTTAATGCTTATACTCTTTTAGTGTGAAAGCACGTCGTTTTTCCGAGATGAGAATCAATGACAATTTTACTGGAATGATTCTAGACTCTCTAAACACAACTGTGAGAGCTTGTTTAACTGTAAAGGTGCTGAGGCACGGAGTGCAGGAAATCTGGCTTTCACATTAAATAGGTGAGGAATACTTTGCAAGAACTCCTTCATTCGTATCATGCATTTATGACACTGTTGCCTGTGTTTGTTGTAACATCGATGGGCTCTTTCCCTCTCAGTGCTGTGATTAGGCTATTAGATTCAAAACCAGGTTTTCATATTATGAGGTGCCTAGTGCTGATTTGTCTCAGAGTACTTTCCAGGACAGTATTACTGTTTGAAAACCAAAGTAAGCACTTTCTAGACAGAAAGTACAGTGCAGGAATATTATTTGTACAAGAATAAGAGAAATAAGAGGAACTTGTGGGTGATTTGGCAGACCAATCCATTATTCCAGTGTCAAACACTGAGATCCCTAAGTTCCTCATTCTTCAAACTGCTTTAAAGCTTGAAGCTGCTTTCAAAGTTTACCTTCACAGGTAGTGAGAAGTAACTGTGTCAGTTCTGATAATTTCGGAACTCATCAAGTACTTCTGACATAGCAGTTAATTCCATTTAGGAATGTTGTATAATCTCAATCTGTTCAGCACTGATCTGCAATGAATTATCCAATAAATTACTATTTTAGGGAATCTGCTTGACCTGTGGTCTTTCACTTCAAAAAAGCCAGCTGTGGGGGTTTTGGAGCAGGTTGTGCCCAGTCAAGGTGTGATATGATTAGCAAAAGAAGTTGTGGCTATCATCCAGCACTTGGGATTGTGTTCTGCATTATGTTGTTCCAGCTGTCAATCTGAGACACTTTCTTTTGGTTGTACAATATCTGATTCTGAAGTATTTGTGGGTTTCTCTTCCCCATTTCTTGAATCTTCTTTTCACTCTTCTCTGCACAGAAACGTCTCAGGCTTTTTCCAGACAAGTTCATACCTGCCAACACCATTTACTCCTAACTTTCAAACCTATTGTCATCTTAGGTCAGCCTTCCACTCCCCTCAGATCAACAGTCCTGCTGAAGTCGGTGGAAATTTTAGCAACAGGAGGACTTAGGTGAGATGTCAGAAAAGCAGCCTCCCCTTTAGCCCTGACCTACTGCACAACTTCAGGTAGCATTATTCACTTTCCATGCCTGTTTAATATTTAATGTTCTTTTGGCCATAAAAGGTTTTTCTACAGAATAAAAGGCTTCTGTAATAGGAGCTATATGCCATCACTTAAGTAAAGTGAGCAGTTAAGTATCAGAACAGCTTTAGATAAATAGGAAAGAAATGTAAAATCACCAATAACTTCCAGGTAGGTCAAAATCAGGGGAGAACACAACCAAAATTCCAGCATGTGTGTTGTCTACCAGATATTTCTCTGCAGTTTCGTTCTGGAAACCTAAATGCACAGATTGATTGGATATTTTTATAAAGGACTTTACAATAATCTTGAATACATTACTTGTCAAAAGTACACATAAAAATCATAATAATGATTTGCACTTCAATGAAAGCTGAGATAGACAGTACTGAATCCTGTACTTTCAGTATAATGGAGTGAATCCTTAAAGTAATTTCAATGCAATTACCTTTTAAAAATGTTATATCAAGACAGAGGGGTGAAAAAAAACAAGCCACCAGTCAAAGTCAGATTTCCTCCCCAGATTTCCAGAGAGGAAATCTGACTCTCATTTTTTCTGCTTGTTGGACGTTGGAAAAAAGTGTACCGAAATCATCCTTTGATTTTGCTGTTCACAGTAAAACAGAATAAAATTACTGCTTTTCAGTACCAGAACATTACTAGTGTTTTCTGTGATGAATAAAGATGATTAATTAATTTTCTTTACAGTTAAACTAGTTAAACATTTTTATTTCTCTAGAAATATATTGTAAATAAAAGAATGTGATAGTTTAATGTGTATCTAATCTTGTATTGAAATAATATTGCTCTGCCAATTATTAAAGACTGATTTTTTTTTTCTCTAAAGGTTTTCCCTACACACAGGTAAGCAAGCACATACAAGACATAGAAGTTTTAGTTGCATGTCTGCAGGTATACATTTATGTAAGCCCTGCATGCCATGTTAAGCTCTTAATTTTTTGTTTGAAGCCTCCTGATTCTCTTTGATGCTGTCAAATGTTTCTTTTGTTGTAGAGCTGGTACTGTCTGCTGAGACAGAGGACTGTGTAAAGGACAGTCAAAAAGTAAGAAACAGTCATGCTTTAATCTTATATAAATGTTATAATTATATTGAAGTATTTTTGGAGGGATTTTAAAAAAGTTTTTAATACATTTAAGTCTAAAGGGTGAGAAAACCTTTCTTCTTTTCTTCCCTTCACAGTTTTTTCACAAAATACGAGGAACTCATATTTTGTGCAATTAGCAGAGTTATTAGCAATTAGCACAGTTAAATCCTCTCTTTTTTTTTTTTTTTTTTCCTTTCTTCTTTTTTTTCCTTTTTTTTTTTAAATTTCCTTCTCTTTCTCTGGGGTACCTGTGTGTTTCCTCGGGCAGCCAGGTGTGGCTCTGAGCCCTGGGAAGGTGCAGTGGGCAGAGCAGGATGATGGAGGCAGTGGATGTGCCTCCCGAGGGTTACTCCCTGATCAAAGCCGTCTACCAGCGGCGCCTGCGCCTCACCCGCCTGCTGATCGACGGCGGGGCCTACGTCAACGAGAGCAACAGCAGGGGTGAGACCCCGCTCATGATCGCCTGCATGACCAAACATGTGGACTTACAGAGTGCCAGCAAGGCCAAGATGGTGAAATACCTGCTGGACAACAAGGCTGACCCCAACATACAGGACAAGTCTGGGAAGACGGCCTTGATGCATGCTTGCTTGGAAAAAGCAGGCCCTGAAGTGGTGTCTCTGCTGCTGATGAGTGGGGCTGACCCCAGCCTGCCAGACCACTCCAACTGCTCTGCACTGGTGTATGCAATCAACGCTGCAGACAGGGACACCCTCGAGGTTCTGCTTAAGGCCTGCAAGGCACGAGGGAAAGAAGTGATCATCATCACTACAGACAAGTCTGCATCAGGGAGGCAGAAAACAAAGCAGTACCTGAACGTGCCTCCTCCAGACCTCGAGGAATGCACTTCCCCAGCTGATTGCACCTCCCCATCAGAAATAGAATCAAACGAGGGTCCAGAAGACCCATTCAGCTTTAAGGAGCTGTATGGTGGACAACAGGTGGACAACTCATCTGAAAGAGTGCCACTAATGACCAAATCCACCTCAACACCAGCACGGTTCAAGCTGACACAGGTGCTACAGTGTGATCCATGGCTAAAGTGCTGTCCAGCAGTGTTTCAGCAGAGGAAAATTCCTTCTTCACAAGAACTTCAGAGTATCAGTCCCATAGAAGAGCTCTCCTGTAAAGTCAATGACTTTGACTTGAGCAAGAGCACCAGCACCAATCATGAAAGTAGAGACAGAAAAGACACTGCTCAGGTACTGAAAACCCCTGATCAAACCATGTCAAGGAAAGCATTACGTGATGCAATAAACTATCAGACTCCTTTTGTTGAAGAGAAACATAATCCCAGTGAGATTCCCATGGGCATGGATGCCAGTTTGGGACAAATCAGCTTACTTTCAAACTTTGGAAGAATTATCAAGAAAGGAAGTGGAGAACCAAATTACAACATCTCCAGTCCTCAGTTAACTAACAGTCTAATTCCTGCTGCTGATACAAAAGGCAGTAAGTCACCAAAACGAAATAAAGAGATTCTTTCTACGTACCAGACTTTGTTACCAAGTCCGAGAAGAGTTCTGGAGATGTCTCCAGTTTCTCCAAGAGGCAGAAATCAGGCTGCCCTAGAGGAAGAGGGTTCAGGAGCCTTAGTGTTGGATCAGACAAGGCCAGGTTTTCTGCCACCACTGAATGTGAGCCCCCGCCCCCCAGTTCCAGAGCTCACTGTCATAAACACAGTTTCTGGAATGATTTCTTATGGACAAACTCACTTAGTTCCACCAGGATCTGCTTTCCCTAAGGGGGCCAAAGATACAAATCTGCTGCGGAGGAGGCCCTATGAGCAGATTACAGTCTGAGCAGATTCAGCAATTACTGAATCTTTTAAGAGGAGAGCAAAGGGGATCTTTATTAAATGTAAATATTCACTGCAGTCCTTGACTGTAATGGTATGTATCACAAAATAGAGCAGGTCTGTGATGTAATGTCTGTGTCAGGATGAGTGGAATAGCTCAGAAACTAAATGAAAATACATAGTTACTAAATGAGGCTGTCTTCTGCAAACTAAGGAGGGTTTATTTTGCTGGTTTTGTAAAGTTTTCAAATTGCCTATGGCAGACTGAACCCATAATGGTCCTTAGGCATTGCAGTTCTCATGTAGGTTGTAAATACTACCCCTCCTAGATTTCCCCAAACACATACCCTTTCAGCACCCAGAGAGTGCACATGGAATTTGGGAACCTGAAGCATTTGACTGTGATGCTGGACACCAGACTGTCTCTGTCCAGGTTGTATATATGTAGAAACACCAAAGACATCAGTGTGCAGTGGGGTAGGTGGCAGCAGGTGCACACTGACAGTGTCTCCTGGCCTCACTACAAGCGAGCAGACACTTCAGAGTTGATAACACTCGTGTTGCAGAGCTGTGCTGCCCACAGAATTCCAGCTGAAGGCTGGGAGCCTGCTTCAGACGCCTGGCACTGGGAGTCAGCGGTGCACAGCACGGGAGCTCTCCAGCCCGGCACACCGTGCCGGGTAGCGCCGCCGGGATCCCAGCAGGGCCAGGGACGAGCCCGGGGCGTGCCGCAAGCCAGCCTTGCTCACGCTGGGCCCGGGCGCTGCACACCTCGGGCTGCTCCAGCTACAGCCTCGGGAATCTGCTCCCTGCAGAAAAACAAGGTGCGGGAGGCAGAGCCTGCTCCTGAAACAGGCTCTGTTACTTTCTGCAGTTCTGGAGTCCCCCAGAAAGAGACCTCCACGTCAAGCTGGAGCAATTTGCCCCCAGCCAGAGCCCTTTTCACCAGGGTACAGGCACTGGGACACACCCAGAGTGTCTTCATGAACAGGGGCACTTCACTCACACACACACCAACACGCATTTAGGAGCAGGGGAGAGCTCTGACCTCCTGCTCAGATAGACCTAAAAAAGATAACCCAACAATTTAAGGGAAGTTGAGGCACTGCCAGTTTCCCCAGAGAAGCTGTGGCTGCCCCATTCCTGGGAGTGTCCTAGGCCAGGTTGGGCAGGGCTTGGAGCCACCTGGTCTAGTGGAAGGTATCCCTGCCCACAGCAGGGGGCTTGGAATGAGATGGGCTTTTAGTTCAGATGGTTTCCAACTCAAAGCATTCTGTGAGTCTAGTGAACAAGACTCACCTGGGAGATGGAAACTCACATTTTGCCTAATTTGAAACAGACGACTGAATTTCCCACAAGTGGAAAGCAGTCCTCTGCCGCCTCCAAGCTACCACGTATTTTTAAGTATCTCTTATCTAAAAATCTTTCTTTCCTTTCTTTTACTGTCTTGTGATTCCAAGTATCTCTCTTGTCTTTGTGTGCATCCCACAGATCCTGGATTTATGCTACTGCATTTAGATCGCACCTTCTAAATTTTGAGAAAAAGTGAATGTGTTCTGTTTAGTTGTATTTTACAGAAATTAGTTGTATTGAAATTGTGTCTGTGAAATGTGAATTTCATTATACTGAAATTAGGTATGTTTTTCCTGAAAATACTCAGTGGGTACTACCTGTCTTGCTGCAGCTTCAGTCAAAGTTCACCAATTCACTGGTTTTGCCTAACAAAAGCTTGTAATGTTATTTAGCTTTGCACTTAGTAAGAGACAATTTAACGGGGATCTTAAGCATAAAACAGTGCTAAGGGGATCTTAAATATAAACCAAGTTAGAGAGGATCGGAGACATAAAACAATTTGAAGGGGATCAAAAAATACGAATATTTAAGGGGGATCATCACCATAAAACAATTTAATGGGGATTCTAAACATTAAACCATTTAAAGGGGATTATAAACATATACTCTCTGTAAATAACTTTTTGGGAGTATTTGTTTCCATTCAGGTTCTGCCTTTTCCTTCAGGAGATTTTCCTGGATCAGCCCCTGTGTACACCAGGTACAAAAAAGGACTATGTGGACATATTTTTTTGATACAGAAATTATGTGGAACAACATATGTCAATATTAACTGAGTACAAATTAGGCCCTACACAGAATACACTTTCCAAATGTTTCCATGATAATATAAAAGGAAATGGCAAGCTCTCATCTGTTCATCTCATAGTGAAGTTAAAAATTTGAATGGGAAAATAGATCTTTAAAAAAATACAAATTATTTTTTAGATGAAATTGACAATCATCAGGTGTTCTAACGATATCTTTGCTGAGGATATGAAGCCCAACTTATGCTATTTTGATTTTAAAACTAATTATGTATCTGGGACTATGGCTCCCTTAAATGAAACCATAATTTTTCTACAAAATGCTTAGAAAATAGAGGGAAGTGGCAAGTGTCTTGAAAAGGGAAGTCTTTTGGTAGTGATACCAGTATTTTGTGATTAATTGTGATGCAAAGTAGTGTGAAGTGTTAATATTATTGTTTGTGTTACTGTTACAAGTGACCTTCAAAGGAAAAAGCTTTGTTCTCTTGCTGTTGTTATGCTGAATAAATAAAAGTTATTTTTTCCCCCTCAGAGGGAACATGGAAATAAGCACATGCTTTTATTCACTACTGAGGAAATGATGAGTCATTGCAAAAGGTACTCATTCAGAAGTGTTTCTCTGGCTGCCTCCGTACAAGAAAATGGGAACAGTTACTTTGATTTAATCCAATACAGCTAAATTTGTCCAAAGTATGGTGTGAGAGAGGCTCTTTCCACCTGCTGGAAGCTTCCTGTGGTTCCACTTGTGGAGCAGAGATGCACTTGTGTTATCTTTGAAGCCTTAATACATGACATTTCCCAGCCACCCCGATGTTCTTTTCAGCAAAGCACGGTCAGCTTGACCCCAGTTCCTGATGTCAAATCCTGGGTTTAAAACAAGCCCTTCCAGGCGTCCTTGGTGGCTGCCACCACAGGAAGCTGCCCCTGGCTGGTCTCCAGGGCTGTGGTCCCACAGCTCCCAGTGGAAGTGCTCAGAGGGATCCCAGCCCCTGAGCCCTGGGCACTGTGGTGACACAGTGACACTGGGCTGAGCTGACACCAGCCACACATACCCACAGCAGAAAGCATTTTAAACCTACCTGGTTAGTTTGGAAAAGTGAAGAACAATTTGATTTTCTTACTTCTAGTCTCTGCAAAGTGCTGTGAAACCGTACAATGAAAGTAACTTCGAAACAAATAGTGGTGGCTTCACAAAAAACAGCAATTATATAAGAACTCCCATTATTTTGGTTTAAGAGATTTAAGAACAGCAAGTGACTATACAAAAATGTTGTAAACTAGCAGTTTTCAAGGTTGTGTTTAAGGTGCAATGTTCAAAATACAGGCTTCAAAATATCTTTCCCTGCACATTTAATTTGGTTTTGCTTTTAAGGAGTAATTACTTTGTTTCGATCTTTGTCTTTACAATTACACAGCACTTTCAAAAGAATATTGCCATAATTTGATGCAGCTATACAAGAAAAACAGTAAACTAAGTAGGCACTAAATTTCCTTTTTGCCTTATCAATCCCATGTAAGACCTTTATCTCTCTGCATGTGATATACAGAAGAACTAATTACTTTTCCAACTGAAGCAAGGGATTTAAAAATATTCTTACATTTTCACTGTAAAGTATTACTGACACTGCACTAAATTCAAAGAGATCAGGTTTCATAACAAAACACCTTAACAAAGCTCAGCAGGGGGGTTTTCAGAGTCAAAGGGATAAAAATCCAATTGCCATCACTAAATATTCCGATAAAAGACCCAGCTGTTAATCCTCTTGGAAAGACAACAGGTCTTTTACCCCTGTACACAAGTTCACCTTTTTTGTAAAAAGCAGCCCAACGTGTATATATATATATATATATACATAAATATGTATGTATGTATGTATATGTATAAATGTGCAAAATTCCTGTTTCTCAGCAGCATCTGCTACCCGAGCCAGGCATCCTGCACTGATGATGCAGGCAGTTGCAGATTTCACGTTAATCCAGGCATTTTGTCCCAAAATCTATGTCCAGCTATTTAACAATGATGCTGAGATCTTATGCTGAACACCAGAAATGTTTTCTAGAAATGTACACAGGGCTATGTATCCCCTAATTCCTGAAACCAGACAAAGAGGCACGCTGAGGAACTGCAGTAAATTCCTGTACTTTTTCCCTGAAAGCATTAGCAATTTTGAACACTTTCATGCCTGTTTCACAGACAGAGTGAGTTACAGCCTGCTTTCTCTCAAAAATGTCAATTTTAAAATATAAACCTGATTTGTACATATATTTTAAAAGCACATTAATGGAGCACCTTTTAAAAGCACACTAGTTCTGCTTGGGTAGACCCCCACTGAGGTTATGAATCTGTGGCTGTTTTCCTCGGAGAACACATGACCAAGCAATGGAAACAACAATGACAAAAGGGATCACTGGAAAATTTAAGCGAATCAAGTCAAGGGAATTAGGCAAAAAAACCTGTAAAAGTAGTATTTCAAGGGAATTCAAGGAAATTAGGCCAAAGCATCAGGATATTAAAAAAATTACCATGCAACTACCCCAAAAATATATAAGTTCAAACTTCAGTAGACAATATAGTACACTACTTTTGATTTTAGTGGAAGCAAACAGATATTCCTGAAAAAAAAAAAAAGAACTGAAAAGTGAAAAGTAGGTGTCTGAGAACATCAAAATACAACAGCAAATTAAAAACACAATTAGCTTTCAATTAAAATTTCAAGAAATTAAACGTCTTGGCTAGAAAAATATCTCTAATTAATATAAAGTTATGGATCAATAAATCTTTCTGTAAACAACTGTCCAAACACTTCCTCTTAATGTAATGATACTACGTTAGTATCTTTACCTTTATTAAAAGAAATAGTCTGAAAATTAAAAGACTTGATTTTTAATAAAAA
Source organism: Cettia cetti (assembly GCA_013401135.1). Classification (NCBI taxonomy): domain Eukaryota; kingdom Metazoa; phylum Chordata; class Aves; order Passeriformes; family Sylviidae; genus Cettia; species Cettia cetti. The sequence continues at coordinate 21,521 of VZUI01051694.1, forward strand.
AAAAATTCAGAGAAACATTAACATCTATGAAAAAGCCCCCTCTTTCTTGGATATAATGTAGGGTACAAGTCATGTACTCAAATAGGCTCTCCCTAACCTTTTTAAAACAAACCAATCCAAATATTTTTAATTCCCAACACTCTAATGTATTTTTTTCCTTTGAGAAAATGAAAGGGCCATTTAATCACATTATTAAATGAGTTTTAAAGATCCTCAGCATAATATCAGCTTTAATTTGAAGGTATGAATAGAAAAAAAACCTTTGTGTGTTGATCTTTATTTCAGTCAGACCAGGTTAAGAAATGCATAACCCTTTGAATGAATGCTGATGGAGAACAAAGATGGAGAAGGGGAGAACATCAGAAGGAGAACCATGTTTGGAAAATGTGTCTTTGGGGGCATTTCCTTTCATTCCAGAGCACATTTAAACAACAGAAACCTTGGAAAATATCTAGTGCTTTGCTCCCACTAGGATGCTTCCCTGTCATGGTAGGACACGACAACTCTCTTCTCTACCATGTTATCTATTTATTAATATCCTTCAAATACACAGAGAAATACAAGGATTGAAACTATACAAAATTACAAATGTTTTTATAGTACAAGGAACAGATCCTTGAAAGAAGGTAAAAGAAAAAAATACTAAAATAAAAGACAGCTACAACTGGAACAACAGAGACCTGCTGTTCCCACCAGAATAAGTACCTGAGTTCATCTGTCCTTTTCTGTCTCACTGCCAGCCCCACAGCAACATGTTTTATTTTAGGAGAGCATTTGAATAAACAAAGAGAAACAAAATCAAATTAATTTATTTATGTGCAGGTCAGACTAGACTGACATAAACTTCACATGGGACTAGCAATGATCCATCAGTAAAAGTTACATACAGAAATTCATATATATAGGATAATCCATACATTATAATCTAATCCACCACATATCCATTTCCTGGTAATCCAGATGATGTCTTCTCTTCATTTCATCTGATGATCCCTGTTTACTGACATCCACAGATATTGCTCAGATATACTTCTTCCTTAAAAATATCTCTGCCAGTTGCTGATGTTTTTTACTTAATAGTTTAATGAGTTTTAACAAATCCCAGTACTTCAAGTGGGAACTGGTCAGTGGGAAGGTTTCTAAATAACAGAAAAATGTGTCCCTGTGGTCCCAAGGAGGCCTACCACTGAGAGATGAAATCCTGCAAATCAATGAATGCAACTGCCTGCAACAAACCACAACCGAAAAATGAATCATTTCTCCAAACTCACTATAGAAATTACACAGCCAAGCCTGACCCTTTGAGGGCTACTGCCACTCACTTCCCCTGCTGCTGCAAATTAAATCAAGTGCTCTGTTTAGCTATCCCAAGTATGATCAGGTAATTTTCCTCCTTATGCAGAAAAATACTTCCTAATTTTAGCCAACCACACCTTGGTAGATGACCAAAATGAAAAAAGTTCTACCCCTCAATAAAACAATTATTAGATAAATCTCTCAAAGGAGTTGTAGGTAACAAAAGGGAGTCTTGAATTTTAATGTGAAATCATCATAATTCAAGATTTAGGATTAAGAAAAGTAACTAACTTTTCTATCACAGCCATACCAATGCCATGTAAGAACCAAAAATTACTGTAATTTACTTTAGTACTAACAGCCTGTAAAATGTTGTGTACAGTACATGCGTTAATAAAATTCCCACAGGAATCATGTGAGAGGAATGAGAAAAGGAGGACAAGAAGTTGACAAAGTACTGCTTCTCAAGGCATTAGATTTTATTCAGAAGCTCAAATGTCCTCTGTGATTGTGGAAGAAACCTTGGTTTTTCTTGTATTGTTTGTGGTGTTTGGCAGAAGCCAATCCCACAGAGCCACTGTCTCAGTCTGTGTGAATTTTGGGGAATTGCATCAGCAGAAGAGGCAATAAATGGTTTCAATGAACCAGGTCAGGCTTTTCCAGCAGGTGGTTAGCAAGGGTTTAGCTTTCATCAGAGGAAATTTCCACTTTGGAGAATTCTGAGAGTTGCAGGGATGCACAGGCCCAGAGAAGGCCGAGCAGAGCCACCATCCCCCCACGGGCCCCGTGTGCTGGAGCGCCGGCACCACGGGCACCTCAGAGGCACAGGGGAACATCCTCTGCGACCCTGGAACCAGCCCAGGGCTGGGGACAGCACTGCCACTGCTGCCACACCCAGCCCAGCTGATGGCACCAGCTGGGGCTGCTCCCCGTCCATGGCATGGCTCCAACACTGCCTGGGCACAGGGACCACAGACACAGGGACCATGGGCAGGGTGACCACAGCCCTGGGGACCACAGGGCAGAACAGCTGAGCAGTGGCAGCAGCCATTCTCCCCTCCTGGAGTGTGCAGCACCATGGATCACACAGAGCAATCAGGGAACTATGAGGAAGGCACTACATTTCTATTTGAGAGGCCTTTCTATACAGTGCTGAACAAAAACTCCTCCAATAACCACAGACATGTTCAACATGGTCCTTCTGGCAAGGAAAATGCATTTCTTTGAACCAAAAATCCTCACATTTAAAGGGGTTTAAAATATGAAGCATTATAAGGTCAGGCACTGCCCGCTTTGTATTTATCATTCTATTCCAATGGCTTTTTTGAATTCAGAATTTTGTGGCTCAAAAATGTCATAATAAACCCTACTTTTATCAAAGTTTTCTCGGATGAGAAGCAAGTCTTCTACAGAATACATGTCTTCCTTTCCTGTCCAAACAGTGAGGCTGTATCTATGTCCAGAAAAAGGGAGAAAACAAACAAAACAAAGAGAAAAAGTGTATGTTAAGACAAAACATGTAAACCAGAAGGATACTGCACTAATAGGCTCCTAAAAATACTCAGGATTACGGCATCTTAATTTTAGAAATGTAATTAAACACAACCAACTGCACCCCTGGAACAATTTATGTGTGACTGTTCTGCCAAACCTTGAAAGGAGTTTAAAAAAAAAAAAACCCTCAGGTAAATATCCAGCAAAGAGATTTACCAGACTGAGCATTTAAGGTTTGATAAAGTAATCAATAATCACAAACTGAGCCTCAAAACAGGAACTATGATGCAATCCCAGACGCAGGTGATTGTTGTGCTCTGTGCTTCGTCACGTCAGTGATGTGTAGAGATGCCACCTAACCCAATTCTCATTAATTGCAGAGAACTTCTCAAAAAACACTGAAATCCCCCAAAGCATTACTCAGTTAAAGCATTACTTCCACATCCTCCACATGACATATATTTAGTTTTTCACCCTTGTTTAATGAAACTGTTATTTTTAAAATCAGAATTCAGTTTTATGTGAGCAAAACTGGCTCAAGAATTTCTGTCTTCTAATCATGCCACTGAAAAACCCCCTGAGCTTTATGTTGAGGTAAAAGAGAAAATCCTAATATTTCAGTGGGAATAATGTTTGTATCCAATGAACATGTATCTCAATATCTCAATGATATTTGAGATTGGCACAATTCATAAGATATTCTTAGTGCAGTAATATCTTTAAATTATTTTCCCAGTTTAAATAGCTTAATTCTAATTTCTGTCTTGAGTCTTCACCATAAAAAAGAATATTAACACTTTATTTGTCCATCCTGTTTCTAAATAATTAGAAATTTTTCAGAGACTCTCTTTAAGTTTTCTGTCTTGGGCTTTGACCTTGATTGGAACAATTTTATTAAACTCTGGGTAGGCAGAGCAGGTGAAAAAGATGAGTAAGTGGCAATATGTGGGAAGCTGGTTTTATTCTCATTCTACTACATATGAATAATTTTTATAATGAAATGGTTAGGGGTTTGTAAGAACAATTTTTAAAGGAAAATGTAAGTTGGTGTACGAAAACCACTGAATACATTTCAAGTGCCTCAGCAAAATTAATTAGCTTGGAGGGAAACACCTGACTTCCAATCTAAAAATCATCATTGACATTTTTCAGGAGACACTGCTACAAAAAATATAAATAGTGAATCCAGTACAAAGTCTTTGGACTGAATGAATTCCCCATTGCAACATCAAACTATTTAGTCTATTTAACTGTATTCAACTCAAGAAATGCTTGCAGCAGAACTGGATTACTCACTTATGCACCATTTAGAAGTCCTTATAGTAGGTAATGAAAAAGAAGATTCTGGAATTTAGCTACTTTAAAGAAATTAATAGTGACCACTTCTGTCTGAGGAATCAAATGCTTTGAGATCTGAGGGAAATAAAGGACTGAGAGAAGTATTTCCAATGCCATTGGGATGAGCACAGACACGTGACCATGCTGTTTGACACAAGCTGGTCAGGACAGGGAGGGCCAAGGGCCTGGCACCGTCCCTGGCACTGCTGGCTCAGGCCCTGGAGCTGTGGGATGCTGGATGGAGCAGCACTGACCTGTGGGACTGCTGGAGCAGCCACTGGAGCTGCAGGACGGAGCCGGGCACCAGCGCGGCCCTGACCGCGAACGTCACGGGCTGGGACAGGGGGTGGCACAGCCGGGACATCTCCTGCACCATGGGCCACTCGTAGCCTGGGGACAGACAGAGCACTCAGACCTCGCACAGCCCCAGCAAGCCCCAGACACAGCACGGGGGCCCTGGTGTCCCTTCTGAGGCACAAAACCAGCACATCCAGCTTTCCTGAAAATCCTATGAAAACCCTTGTAATTTCACTATGAAACTCCTGTGTGGTTCTGAACAACGAATGTCCCAGGAGAAAAAAGCTATAAATGCAATATCAAGGTGGAAAATTAACTTAATGTAAAAACCTTTATTTCATATGTATTTACTTATTTTACATACAGCTACAGAATGTGGCATTTTTAATGTATCTTGGCCCTTTCTCTAAAAAACTCTGCTGCCACTGACTTCAGTATGGTCTAATTTGCCATTGTCAGGGACCCTTTAAACATAAAAACATGAAGAAAAAGTTATGACAAAAAGTTAAATTAATCCACTAGGAATGAAGCTATACAAATCAAACACACACAGACAAAAATATTCCATGCCTAAAAATGCTGAAATGAAGCAATCTAAAATACTGACAGTGCCTTTGCTGAGATTTTTGTAAGGACTGGAGCTGTTTCAAATTATATTTAACTGTTTTTTTGTTTCTACAGGCTATGAAAATTCTGTAACAGTTAATAAGTTTTTTCTCAATTACGTATTTGGAATGTAGTGAGTAGAAAGAGAAAAAAACCACTAAATATGAAAAAAAAGTTTTGTTGGGCAAGCAGCAGCTTCTAGGTGAAACCACTTTAAATGAGCTGGTTTTCTTAAGTTTTATAGTAGAACCTTACTTAGTATTCCAACAACCTGAAATTTAGGATGGAGATAAAATGAAATTTGTTTCCATATTTCTAATGCATTTTCCAGCAATTTTTTTCTGTGCTGAAAATACTTGGGAGAAGGCACTGAACAATTTAATGAAATTGCAGTATATTATATAACAAAATACTAAAACTTGCTAATGAATAAGTAGAAATGGGAATGGTGTATAATCCTGCCACGGCAGCCCCAAACAATATTGTAAGGCACTGTGCCTCTCATAAAGAGAATTACAAGACGAGGCCTGCGAAAAAGACCCTATAATAATGAAAACTGGAAAGCTTACTGCAAAAATTCAAGTATCCAAAAGAAATGAAATGTTAGGGATAAGGCTGACCATTTAACTTCAGTGATCAAAAAAAGCAGAGATAAAGTTTCATATTTTCAGCTGATCTGTTTTTCCTCAGGACACAAGCCAGGATTCTGATCACCAAGCCAGTGCTCCAAGAATTCACGGAGAGCCCTCCCTGAAACAGAGGCTAAGGAGTTTGTCCCTCAGAAGTGCTCAGCAGGCGAGATGGCGCTGAAGTACAAACCAGCTTATTTTAAGAACAAAAGGATGGGATTTTCACCGAGCTGTGCCACTGCAGCATTGGACTGATTGCTGCACAGTGCTCTGTCAAACACCTCAGCACAGGACAGAGTTCCACAATCACTGCAATTCCCAGCCTGCCAACTGGACATACACACTGGAAGCAAATGAGCCCTGCCCTTACCTTGCCCTTGGTGGCAGCCTGTGGTCCAGCCCAGGGACAGGGTGGCATCAGGGCAGGACGAGGTGACAGTGCCCAGGAAGGCGCAGGCGTCCAGCGGCACGCAGCTCCCACAGGGCCCAGGCAGGATGTCCCCGTTCAGCCACACGGGTCTGTCCAGGGGCTGCCTCACCTGCCCAAGCAGCTCCAGCGAGGGTCCCACGGCGGCCAGGCTGTGCCAGGACACAGGGCAGGGTCACGGGATGGGAGTGTCACCGCAGTGCCACCGCACCCTCCCTGCCAGGTGAGCGCCCGCTGCCATCCGCTGACTTCCCCTGCAGGAGTAAAACCCCCAGACTCCTCAACCCCTGCGCCCAGCACCTCCTGGCCTCACCTCACGAACACCAACTTGTCACCTCTTCATCTCAGCCTGAGAAAGGTTTTAAAAAAGGAAGCCACTGTAGTCTCTAACACTTGTGTTTCATCAAACCTGAAAGCCACAAATACTGAAAATTCAGTCCAGAGAGTGAATGTCATCTTTCCCCACCTTAATCATGCCCAAAGTGGCAAAGATTTTATCACTATGTCAGATCCAGACTCAAAATTACCTTCACATGCATGAAAGGTGATGCACCTGTACTAGGAGAATAAAAAGCCCAACATGGACCAATTTCAGGCAACTACAAGAGAGAAAAGGCACCCACTTGAACATTTAATGCCTGGTTGTGGTTTTTCCTACTGTTCCAAAGTGTGGCAGCACACAGAAGCCTGCCTGTCCAATCATAATCTGACAGCTAATCATTATATTGTTAAATATGAGCTGGCATGACATGAGGAACCAGTACAGACACCCTGAGCATTTAACAAAATCTATGCTCACATATTCCTGCTCTCCTGTCAAGCCAATAGAAAAAGCACAACTAGCTTTTTTCTAATTCTAGCCTATGAAAACTTTCAAAGTACTGTGGAACAAAAGGAGATGGGGAACAATGGGGAAAAGAAATGGACATCAAGAAAATCTTCTTTCTGTCACAGCACATTAGTTAATGCACTATGTAACATCGAGGAATCTAAAATCACTATGGTCTGAATTTTGGAATTAGGTTAGCTCTGAAGTCAACAAGTCTCCTGAGCTGCTTGTCTTGTTTCCTCTGTAAAGTCACTTGGTGTATTTTGTCTTTTGTGCTATTGGGAAAGCTGCACTGAGGCAGGAATTCCATTCATTCAAGATGAGCTCAAGTTCTCTAAGAAAAAAGGCAGTGATGGCTTGCCTCAAAGTGTGGGATTCAGGATTTCTCACACTTGTCTGGGGCTAGAACAGTTTGTATCTTCACATATGCAAGGGACTGTCAGAGCCAGTGGAATGCCTTCCCTTGTACTGCAAAGTACAAAGTAACATAATGAGAAAAAAGCCCAAAGCCAAATAGCAATGCAGGAAAAAAAAAAAAAAAAAAAAAAAAAAAAAAAAAAAAAAAAAAAAAAAAAAGAAGAGAAAAACCAAAGCAAAACAACAACAACAACAAAACACATCCCCAAAAAAACTCAAACCTCAGGGAGCATTGGTTTCATTGCACAGCATTTAGAAAATTCAGACTGCTGACTTCATGTGAAATGACTTTGGCATTTCTGAAGTGGCACACTGAAGACATTTTGCAGAATACATTAACTTCAGTAGCCAAAGCCAGCAGGAAGTGTAATTATGTGGTCAATCAAGCTGATGGAGCAGAGATAGAAAAAGTAGATTTTTAAAGCACTATTGAAATACTCTCCTAAACTTCAGCAATAACATCCAAATAAATATTACCCAAAGGAACATCAAATTCTGTTATCACTAATTTGACTGTATCTGCACTGCATGATGTATTTTTAAATGCCTTTATACAATCAGACTTTTATAATGCAATGTAGTTTTAAAAGCTTTTTTGAATCAATGCACTGGGCTGTAAACTCCTTGTGGAAAAATAAAAGCTAGGTAGTTTAAAATTAATTTAAACAATAATTAAAATGGAGGAAAAACCCCACCAAAACTCACAAGAAATAAGCCTAAAAAAATGCCTACTGCACTTTTTTCCCTTCTGTGCCCAGAAGGACACACAGAGATCCTGTGACAATAAAAGGATTTAGTCTGCCCACGGTTTTTACTTTAATGAACTTTCACATGAAAGCCATGACTGTTTTACACAGAACCACAGGCATAAATCACATTTTACAACAATCTCATGGGGGGTGGGTTGCACTTCTATAGAGTACTTAAACACTGATTAAGCTTTTTGTAATTTGCTGCCAAAACAGACTGGGCACATGGAAATTCAGACAAAGCCAGAGACAGGAGCTGAAGGAGTCTATGTCTGGAAATCACAGCTCATTTCAAACTCTTTCAAGGCAATCTCATGGGGTTTTCAGGTGTGTTTTCCATTCTCGAAATTAAACAGCTAATGGTTCAAACTGTGACTGAACCTCTGAACATTTAGTTAGTAAGGCTAGAGGAAGGAGCCTTCCAGAGAGGCACCAACATTTCACCTTCCTGATGGGAAAGTTCTGCTCCCAGTACCTAATTCACTGAATAAAAAAAATCGTTATTAGTAATTCAAAACACTTTGAAAGGTTCTCTTCTTGCCATGCTTTGAGAATTATGGACTATGTTTCCATATGGACTGTGGTTCTGAATGCATCATGCTAAACTGCACAATAAGGGGGAGTTTGGTTGACAATCACCTGTAGAATTGTAATAGGTAAGAACGCAAACAACATTAAAAAATCTTTTGATTGAGATACCTCTTAAAATCCAGCTTGATGCCTTTATTGGTGCTGGTCATCTGTGCCAGCCACTCCTGCAGGGTGATGTTGCTGTCAGTGTCCGGGGGGTGAGCCAGGATGGGGTCCCCGTCCCCTCCCCGAAGCAGAACATCCACCTCCACCATGTGCACATCACCTGGGGATTGAGAAATGAAACCTCAGCTTTCAGTGCTTCAGGGCAACAATTACCCAGCAAGTCTGTCTACACCAGCCCTGCATCCTCACTCCAACGGGAACTGCTGTCTGTGACACCAAAGACACAATTTTGGCATTTTCAGTCATTAAACTCTTCACAAGCCTACAACCACGTAAAAATTTATCTTTGAGGGTGCATTTGGACAAGCAACCACATGGGTTTTTTTCTTTACGGAAACAGGAAAACAGACATACAGCATGTGAATCCACTCTTGTTAAATTTCAGATCTTTTCCTCTGAAAATAGAGTTCCTGACAGAGTAAAGATGAGCACAGGATTTAATACTGGCAGAGACTGAGCATTCCCTTGATTCACTGCCAAAACTGACCAGGAAAATGTTAGCTCATACAGAGACAAGGGAAGAGGCGTCTTAGGAGTGCCCAAGTTCTTGAAAACAGCTTTATATAATGATTATGGGCAGTGCTACCAGCTTTGCAGAGGATCCAGTGCACACAGTGAAGACTGAAATATGAAGAAAAAACTACTGATGATATTCAAGATAAAGGGTATTATATATAAATTTACAAAACAAGTATTTTTTTCTATATTCACATAAATTTACATACTATTCCCGGCCGCCCAGGCTGGTGCACCAGGGCCCTTCTGGCTCTGCACAGCTCCCTGACAGGACGGGGGTGGGGGTCGGGCTCTGCTCCCAGGGAACAGGGACAGGAGGAGAGGGAACGGCCTCAGGCTGGGCCAGTTTGGCTCAGGTTGGACACCAGCAGGAATTTCCCCACGGAAAGAGTGGTCAGGGATTTGTACTGCCCAGGGAGGTTTGGAGTTCCCATCCCTGGAGGGACATAAGAGCAGTGGGGATCCAGGAAGAGGAGGAGGGAAGGGAAGAGAAAGAGGCCTGTGCCACACTCACTTCGCGCGGCCTCCGCCGCCCGGGCCCTGCTGTTGGCGGCGTGGAACCAGCGCACGGCAGCCCCGTCCCTGGCCCCGATGCGCCCGGTGCGCAGGAAGTGATCCACGGGCCACTCGCTCCAGGCACCTGCGGGGACACGGCGGGAAGCCCTCAGCGCGGCCCGCCCGCCAGGGAGCCCCGCCAGCCCCGGCACAGCCCCGGCACAGCCCCGGCACAGCCCCGGCACAGCCCCGGCACAGCCCCGGCACAGCCCCACCAGAGCCCCGGCACAGCCCCGGCAGCCCCGGAACAGCCCCGGCAGCCCCGGCCCCCGAGCGCTGCCGCTCACCCCCCGCCCCGCTCGCCATGGCCCGGCCCCGGGCCGGACCCGCCCCACTGGGGGCTGGGTCCCGCTGCCTTCGCTCCGGGCGGGGCCGGGCCGGGCCAGAGCACGATGGAGAAGGTGTAAACTTTATCCCGAGTCGGGATGATCTATCTCTGTCCTTTGAAGCCCCAGCAGCAAGGAAAGACCTGATCCGTAGGACAGGCAGTGGCTGCAGCCCAGTCACGGACACCCCGGAACTCCCAATGGTGAAGCGTCGGCGGCTTGTAGTTTAGGACGGGTTGTAGTCAAGACTCAGCTATGCCAGGGGAGGCTCAGGTTGGACACCAGTAGGAATTTCTCCACGGAAAGGGAGGTCAGGCCTTGGCAGGGGCTGCCCAGGGAGGGTTGGGGTCCCCATCCATGAAGGTGTCCAGGGAAGGGCTGGAGGTGGCACTAAGTGCTCTTGGCTGGGAACAAGGTGGGGATCAGTCACAGCTTGGACTCAAGGGGCTGGGAAGGATTTTCCAACTGATTTCTGTGATTCTGTGTGAAATCAGGATCTTGGTGTAACTCCATGTATGCCTTGCAAGCTTGTCAAAGTGCTCGGGCTCTACATGTCCTGCGGCTGAACCCTGCTCATGCAGTACCACAGCTCACCCCTGCAGGTCCGACAGAGCCGGCCCAGGCACAGCCCCTGCCCCTGAGCAGGTGCAGAGCTGGGCTGGGGTCACACAACCTGCAGGGCAATGACATCATTCTGGACAGAGGGGCAGTGCTTGGGAAGTGACCAGCTCTGTCTTTCTGTAAAGAATGTAAATACGGGCAGGGCAAGGGCAGTGAGGGATGCTGGAACAGCCCAAGCACCCAGGCTGGCCCAGCACTGATGGAACACCCAGTGACTCTCTCTAGGGTGTCTCACTGCGGAATGAATCCCATTTTGGAGGCAACATCAGGAGTCCCAGAAAGCTGTAGAGACTGGACACGCACATGCCAAATCTGTCTTTGTTTCATTATAAGTAAGAGGCAGAAGGTTGCAAGCACTGTAGTTAACTTTATTGATCATTACTGAAAAAGAGTTAGAAGAGGTTAAGTGCCACAAGGCAGTTGTACTTTCGGGTGTCCTAGCCCTGTCACAGACCCAAAACGCTGTTCAGCCTCTTGCTGGGGCACCCTCAAGGGCCTCAATGCAGCTTGTTTTCAACAAGGACACATTTTGTTTGTACTCTGTGTGGGTTCAGGCCTTCTCCCTAATGGCAGTTTCTCAGGAGAAGTCAGCACAGAAGCTGAAATGCAGCTCAGTTCCATCCAGGGTAAGATCTCAACACCTGAACCCTTCTAGTACTGGAGTGTTAATGCACAGATAACAGCAGAGCTGATTAGGTTAAATTACAAATTGTTTTTGATACAAAAACATAAAATATCCCCTATTAGCATCAAGAAGGCATCCAAGTTTTAATACTCTCATTATAAAATTGTACGAGCATTTTTACTGAAAACAATATAGATCTTGTATATATTTTGGTTTGGTTCTGTTCTCGACAAGCAGTTGTGTGGCTGATACCAAACCCCAACCGCAGTTTGATGAACCTCAGTACAAATCACATGCATCACAAATACATAAATAGATCTAAATGACCCAGTATCAAAAATACATCCTATGCAAGAACCTCAGGCATACTAAAAATCCTAGAACAGTTTGGGTTGGAAGGGACCTTAAAGAGTTCCAACCCCACCTGCCACAGGCAGGGACACCTTCCACTAAAATCAACCTGTTTGTGAAAATTCAGACTTAATACATCTGTTCTCCCTGAAAGCAAAGGTGGCTACTAAAATGTGGCAAAAGCAGTAGACAGGAGCAGAAAAAATACTGCAGAATTCTTGTCTAACTTATTGCTACACGTAGATTACATCAAGGGTAATCTGTTTTTTCCTAATCCTTGAAAGGTCAAATTGTATATGGAATTCTGAACACAGAGTAAAGAAAAAAACTCTTTTTATAAAAATAGCATCCATTTAAGTTAGATAAATCCTTATAAATACAAGAAAGAAAACAGTTACTCTATAAAATGTTAATTGAGAGCATATGTTCCTGAAGCACCAGCATCACATCCCCAGATTAATGACCTCAGCGAGGTGTTTATCCACACACCCACAGCATTCCCCCTGCGTTGCCACAGCTGCCCTGGCACACAGGGCTCCCAGCAGCTACAGCAGGTAAGGTGTCTGAACCTCCTGTGGAAAGGACGCAGTTTTGGGCCAGCCCTGCTCCAGTGTTCAGCTCTTGCACAGGGAAGCACATGCAAAGATCATAAGGAACTCCAGCAACTTTAGTAACACACTAATGTGAGGGTAAGAGGCAAGATCCTATGACTTGGAGTTACACTACACCTACCAAGTGCTACTGTGTGAGGAGCAATAAAACCTGCACTCTTCCGCACCTGAAGTAAATGTAAACTTTCAGAACTTCATGACACAAACTACAACTCTTTTGTGGTAGAGGAACCAGAGAGGATCCAAGGGGCTTAAAAAACAGTTTGAAAAGCTATTTAAACATAACAAATTTAGAAACTTTAACATTTTTAGTGTTCATAGCATTACAACTTTGGTATTCAAACCTAGCAAATCAGTATATGTATGTAATCAGTCTCATTAAAACAGGTGTTCTATAATGAAAAATAATAATTCCATTTTCAGTGGTAGAGCTGTAGGATCTGACATTCCACCGTGAATCACAGGAATCAGAGCACTGTCCAAGTCGTTCAGGTAGTTCTGTGGAAGAAGGTGCCCTCCAGACCCTGCCAAGTATTCAACCTAGGAGGGAAACACATTGATACTAAGTAACACTTTTTGCATTAACAAGACTGCAAAAAGAGCCCAGTAAAAGAGTATTTCAGCTACCATGAAGCAAGAAATTGACTAAGACAGCTTTTTCCCCAAATGTTATCCTCAGCCTGGATCGTGCATAGGGCAAAACTCCTGAAACATTCATGGAGAGATCCAAGGTATTTACAAGGGAAGATAGTTCAGTGGAAATGGAGTGTGTGCAGTAAAAGTTGAAAGCTTACCATGTCAGAGTCAATGGAAACTCTGAGTCCTATCTTATTCATCCCGTTATTTTTCAAGGTTTTAAGGTGAGGGCAAAGAGCAGTGCTGCAGGCAATGGCTATCTCTTTTGCAAACTGGTGGGGAACAGCACTGGATAGTTCATGATCCTTTACAAAATAGTAAACCTGAGATCAGATAAAGGGAAGGGCAGTCAGTAGCCTGGTACATACTGAAGTTAGCAAAAAGAATAGTTCAGGATCACATAACACTAAACAGGGCAAGCTTTGATGCTTGTCTACTGCAAAGCACCCAAGTATTTCATCCACACAATCAAAATACTTCAGGAACCATGGGAATGCCTGCATTAGGCATTTACAGAGCTGTCACTGCTAACAGACTTTAGTCTTTTTCAGGGAAAACAGAGATTAGTGTGTAAACTGACAAGGAGCTGCAGAGAACATTCTGCCTGGCAGGACAGCTACACATAAAATCAGGTCATTTTAAAAGTATAATTTAGTTACCATCACATTATCACTTAAATATTAAAAAAAATAATAAAAATGCTCAAGAACTATGTAATTCACTAACTTCAGTGCACTTCATAACTTTTCCCTCTCTTTCGAAGTCTCTGTATTGTGCTTTTTCACTCTGAGTTCCTTCCATTGATTTTCCATCAACTGGGCTTAAAATGCTATGGAAGACAACAGTATGATTAGTACTCAAACAGCATTTCTAACATTCATTCATTCAAACAGCATTTATCGTTCAGACACAGTAACTTCTATGAAATAATATTTACCCATCCTTTAAGGCTATTTAAACAGCTTTACAACAATATACAATACAAGATTTCCACTACGAAAATATAGATGGTACAAAAAGAAATATCCTAAACAGGGAACTAACAGCATTAATAGAAACCTAATCTTGCAGGTCTAAGGCACTACAAACCATCTTTGGTATCAAGCACTTTCTGTCAAAACAATACTTTAGATTAATTTCAAGAAACTAAAGGCAGATATTTGAACACTGGGAGAAAGAATTCTCTCAGCTATCTGGCTTTGGTAGTACATTTACCCTTTGTTTGTTTTCTCTTCATTTTCTACCCAGCAAATATCTACATATTCTTTCACATCCCCTGCATCCATTTTTCCACAAGTTATTTTGAAGTCCTTCTTGTCTCTTAATGCCTGACGAAGGCTTTCCATTGTTTCTCGTGTTATTTGTACCATTAGTCCATCTAGAAGAAACCAGTTAAAATTCCACATTAACCACAGGAAAAGCAACACAGCTTTTTACAGAATCTTGGTTTAAATTCTACTGAGACCAACCATCTCCTACAGCTAATTAATAAATGCACAGAAGTACACCACCCCCCACCTACAGCACCAAATGTTATATGAAAGAGGAAGAAAACCTTTTTTTTCTCAACAGAACTCAAACTAAAAGATCATTTTAAAGTTAATTTTTGATTTTTTTTTTTTGCATATATGTGCCAATATATGTATTTTAGCAATATGGCAATGAAAACAGTTCCATAAAGGAAAGACCTGCATCGATTAAATAGAGTTTAGATTTGAATGTTTTAAAACAAGTAGGTGAACTATCATGTATTTTTATGCAGCATTTGTTTGCAATAGGTTTCATACATAATTTAAAAAATTGAAAAGAAATGTTTGGCGTACTGAGGCATAAAGAGCTTACACAAGATGGCTGCTAGGTTTTTTTCTTTTTTAAGTCTCTTAGGAGGAGAACTGAACAAAATTCTTACCTTCAACTATACTGGATTTAGCTAAAAATCCTGAAGACGTTTTTAAGGCTCCATTAAACACCACAAAACTTGCACCTGTAACTAGAAAAAGTAGGAAGGAAGTGAGCTCCACTTCATGTCACTCCCATCAGTCATAACTGAAACTACATTTGCACTCCTCTTAAAACACAATTTAATGTAACACCAGAGATGCATTTTCTGTGCAGCCTAACACTGAACTTCCATTTCTGCTCTAGGAATGTGATTTTTTTCCCCCAGACCTCTTACCTTTCCTGGGCTGTCCTGTGGCACTGATGGCCTGTGTGTGATAGATGCCCTGCTTGTTTTGCACACACACCAAGTGAGAGTCTGCTTCAGTATTAAAACTCGCTCCAATGCTAATTACATGTTCGTTAGAGGAGTTGATCACCCTCATCACCTGTCAACAAAAAATTTGTAATTTACTCATAAATCTCACTAAGAAGGGTTTTTTGGTTGTTGTTTGTTTGGGTTTTAAATTTTTTAAAAAATTATTAAGCAAAACATCATCATCTGGACATCCGTAAGAGAGAATGTTTGAAAACACATGCTGAAAGATTTTGAAGAAACTGCTGATCTTTCAGTATTTAATAGCTATCCTAAATCTCAACTCCTCATTATCCACCTTCCTCATATCACAGAAGGAAGTATGTGTTCTGGTAATTGCACGCCCTCCCCATTCCACATTTAGGTCAGTATAAAGTTCAGAGAGGTTTTCTTCAAAGAGCTGATGGTAGAGGTGTGACTGGTATTATACAAAAAATGAAGAGCAGCTTGGATTAGAAAGCTAAGATGGGTGTACTCACCTCATTATACTTCCTTAGAGGTATTTTAATACAGCTTCTACCCATTTCCACATGAACAAACAGGTTGTCTATGGTATGTAAAGTATACTGGTAATTTCTAAGATCCTATAACAGACAAAGTATGTTAGCAGATAATTCAGTACTGTTTTCCTACCTTTTCCTTATCTTCATCTAACTCTAAATACATCTCTAGGACTTGTAAAATATAGTAATACTAAGAGTGGCTGAAGCCTTAGGGATCCCTTTTTGCTCACTGGGTGTATGTGACAGGCACCCCAGTGAATATATTACCAAACCCATAGCACTGACAAATTAGCTCTATTAACCAACAGGTTATTTACTCTGTGGCTACTTCATACCCATTAGAATCCTAGTGTTTTAGGGAAAGAAAAACTTCAACACTCTTCCTCTCTGATAGAAAAGTGAAGCATGGAAGTCACCATCTAAATGAGTTTGTTTCCAGGCTCACAGCCTGTCCCCTATAGCTCTAGCTTATAGATTTATGGATTGAATACTGCATCGTTTCTTATCCCTTTCTGTGACAGAAGTAATCGCCCATCACCTCACCCACTTCTGCAAAATTCTGTTTATTTCCAGAACAACAACATTAGGTATGAAATGGTCTCATTTGCTTTTACTACTTCAGTTGGAAAAAAGGTATAAAGAGGCTCTTTTCGCCAGCTGAGCCAGGCAATCAGTGCCTTCCTCCATCAGAACAGCTGCAGTACCAAGGGTATTTACAAAACCACCTCAATGCACCAAGGTTTCCATGGGACTCGCATCCAGCACTAAGGATGTAAAACACAGGAGCCCTTTGCCTCAGCCACTTGTATGGGGAGAGGCTCTGCATGATCTCTAATAGAGCTTTTGCATCACAGGTGCCAAGGCACCAACAAGAGAACATTTTGTAGCCATGCAGTGACTCAAACTCCTGCAAGGAGCACATATTACCCCTGCCTGCTTCAGGCTGACACAGCCAAGAAGGGGGATTCAAGTAACTCTAATCCACCTGAAAAGAAACTCCACAGAAAACCCATTCAGCAGCAGAAGGAAGGCTGCCCAAAGTCTGAGGGTGCAGTTACATGTTGGCACTGGCCAGTGAGGCCGGGAGCTGGCTCATGGATTACAGTGTGAGACTCATACAGGAAGGAGAAATGTGCTGTTCTTAGATGGGGCATCTCTTCCAGCTGATTCCTTACACAGTGAATCTGCACACCTGTGCTGACAGAAAGGAAAAAGGCGGCAAAGACTGCAGTTTCTTCTCAGCTACATAGGTCTCCACACCCAAG
Source organism: Cettia cetti (assembly GCA_013401135.1). Lineage (NCBI taxonomy): Eukaryota > Metazoa > Chordata > Aves > Passeriformes > Sylviidae > Cettia > Cettia cetti. The sequence goes on from VZUI01051694.1 coordinate 38,622, forward strand.
AGAGAATGTAGTGATTGCCTTAAATGAGACCTCCTCTGCTTTCCATGGCCTTGCCCTGAATGCTAGGATGGAAAGTGCTGGAAGCTCTATGTAAGTATCAGAAGAGGAAGGTTACTGGTCAGGAACATAGGCTTACTGCAATCTGAAATCAAATTATTTGGATAACAGAAGGAAAGCTTCCAGAAGGAATGGCATGAATTCCAGACTTGACTAATGACTTTGCCAAAAAGTCCTTCACAAAAGACAGTCAAGCTGAATAACTGTGACAAGGTTAAGTTTGTCTGACAAACTACTGCAGTTAACCCACAGCACCTGCCTGTCAAGTGTTTCTTTACATTTAAAACTGTCATATTTAAGACCAGAATCCCAGCACCATAGTGATGCTCAGAAGAGAAAAATGCACCTAAACAATGATGACTACCAGCATCAATGCAAATGCCAACATCTCCCTCACTCATTAATAGCCTTTTTTCAGTACCAGAACTAATGCATAACAATACAAGGTGAAACAAACAGCCTTTTTAACTCCCTCACCAGATTTCAGTCAAGTAGAAGAACAAAAACATTAGCTCTGCTTTCAAGATTAAGAATTTGTTTGAAGGATAGTTTATGTAATTTTGATTACGACAGGAAGGGAAGATAATAAAATATCTACTTACAACAAGCAGATTCATAATTGTGTGTCCAGTGTCTCCGAAGAGCGGCTTCCGGTGCCTTACACTTACCATAGGAGTTGGATAGGCTAGGAAGAAAAAAGGTCATATTTACCTATAAAAAACTCTAAAATTTGCTATTCCAAGTAGTTTTATTTTTTTTTTTCAGCTATGACCTGTCTCTGAATCTCATTATCTGACCAGCCAAAGGAAGCAAAGCCCCTCTCTAATTCTCACCACTGTGTGGTTCCCCCCATCCCCCGCCAGGTTATATCTGACAAAATTGAAAAACACAAAACACAGCCAGTGGTTTGGTCAGAGAAAGAACACCAACCAAGCAGCTGCCACCCTTGTCACCACACAGACAAAATCTGGCTGGTAGAGGTCCACTGTGGGCTTCAGAAATCAATGAACAGGTGATGGGTACATGTTTATGGACTTGCAGCTTCTACAGTGGTGGGTTTTTTACATGCCTAGCTGTTTCCAATGTATTAATAAGTTATCCTTATAAGTAATCAATACCTTTAATTGGTTTATGAAGCAGTAATTTTTTGGCAATATACTTAAATAATTTAAATAAAATAACCATTTTATCGGAGTTGTAAACTGGGCTTGTGAACATCCCTTCAAACCTTTCTCCTACAATCCAAAAAAATCCTTATATTTTACTGTCAGTTTTGGTTTCTTAGCTTTCTCATCAGTTAAGACAAAAAAAAAAATCAAAGAAGTCTAGCAGGACAACGAACATTCCCAGGTGGCTCCACATGTTGGACTTTTACAAGTGTAATATAAAATACTGCAAAGATGATTTTAAAACAGCTTGTTTGTCTAAAAACTACTTGTATTTTCCAAAAGGAATTTTACATTTATACAGCTACTGAAACCATTAAAACTTACCCCCATATTCTGCTCCCAATCTCAACATCAAACGGATTGGAAACACTTTAGCCCAGGGTATTTCCAGCTTATGGATAAGAATACCACAAAGAAAAGGGTTATCTGGTAGAATCTGATCATCAAGTTTCTGAAAAGTTGGTGAAACAAACAAGAATCCTCCATGTTCTTTGTTGCTGAGAAAGTTTTCTGTAAAAGTAATATTTTCCATATTTTTTATGAACCTTCCTGTAGAAAGAGGAATGGAGAGTGTTTACAGATCTGTGTCACTCACACTTTAGTGCCAAGAGAACTGCTCTAAGTAGTGACCTCTGACAGACTTGCAAGCCCACCATTTATCTCACATCTTCCTGAAATCTGTCAGGTATCTAAACCCACACAATAGAGCCCTGTACTTTATCACTAAATGAACCTGACTATGAAACCAAGTTTCTCCAAGCAAGTGCCGGAAGTCCTAAACACATCAAGTGATGAGTTTTGATCAACAGACCTAAAATATTTACATTTGTGAGCTCTGTACTTCTACAAATGAAGTGCCAGGTGTACTACAAATCAAAGACTCAAGGGCTCATAACCAGAATAACAACCACAATGTGACTAAACAACAAAAAAATCCTGCAGACAGGATGTTTTCAGAAGTGTACGAAACAAACATAAATTATTTTGTTTCTGTTATTTAGAACTCTAGTCTAACAATGCAAGCTCTTTAAACAGAATCATTAGACAAATAATTCAAGAAAAATTACCTATCAATTTTAGGTTTTAAAGATCAGCACAAATATACTACACAAGAAAAAGTTAGACATTAAAATGACACACCTTTCATTGCATCTTTATAGATGTCAAGAAATAATTTGAATATTTCACTAGGGAAAACATCTTCATCTGGCAAACGCTGCAACAGAATGACAATTTCTGCCTGACCCAAACCATGCAGTCCATTTGTTGAGAAGCACCAGCACTTTTCTGAGGAATCTTTAAAAAGATAAGATACCACAGTAATGCTGTTTTACAGACAGAAAAAAAAAGGACTTGATTTAATGGAAAAGAAAATGTGCAATACTTACATGTTATTAGCTTCACATTGACAAACAAGTTTGCATTTAGAATAAAAGTCAATGGATTAGGACCTCCTTTCCCAAGCAGCAAGGCGACCTTTTGGTGAAATGGATGTTCCTCCACCAGAAGTTCTAAATAAATTAACACATGATTAAGCTCAGTATACCAGCCAATGACCCAAACCAGGAATCAGTTCACTGTATGACACAGTCATCCCATCCTCCTACCCTGGTAGTTATTCCCAAGATTTTAATAGCTACAGATCAACTAGGGAAAAGCTTACCCTAAGATTCAAGGAACATATAGAACTGAAGCAGCAACTTCTAACAAAGGTGAAAAACGGAGCTACCATTCCTTTGGAAATCCTCGACTGAATGTGCCCTGATTCTGTCAGGTACCTCTGACAAGCACACCATAACACAGTTAAGTGGGGAAGCATTCTTCTCATAACATACTGATCTTGTTAAAAATCCACAGTCATAACCCAACTATCCAGTGTGCCACAAATAAATTACATGAGAATTATATTAAAATACAAATTGCATACACGTGAGTCTGAATCTACAAATCTCAGACTGAGCTTCTGAGGGTGTGGAAGGGTGTGGCACTGGATGAGTTTTAATGTCCCTGCCAACCCAAACGATTCTAGGATTCCATGAGTAAATATTAACAATTTTCTCAAAATTATACCAGATTTTACCTTTCCCTTTTTCACCCAGTGCAAGCAGAAGTGGTGGCAGCTGACCACCATCAGGAAGAAGGCTGACCTCTCGTCGCACCCAGTTTTCTATCCCACACAGTGCTCTGTAACTTGAAGCAGCAACAGGCACTTCCCATGTGCTCTGATCCACTGAACTGGGACTGCTCTTCTCAGCTGCTGCAGGGGAACACACTGCAGTTCCTACAGTGACAGACTTGGAACTGGGCACCACCTCACTCTGCCCCAGAGTGGCCTGCTGTGCACCATCTGAAGGAACAGAATGATGTAATTCCTCCATTCTTGTCATCTTATCTATTTCTTCCTTCAGTTTTTGATTTACATCAGTTGTCAGGTCATCTTCCTCTGGGTTTGCTGCCTGCGAAGAAGAAACAACAAAAAAAATCTACACTGTCTCACAACCAACTAAACTTTCATAATTAGCATTCTAGAAGCAAAAAAAAAAAAAAGGAAATCTATCACAAAAGTTGAGAATACATTTCTTCCGAATAAGAAGAAAGCCTGCAAATCGCTCCTGGATCATCATCTTTTTTTTTGTTTAGGAGTTACATGGGTGAAGATGTATAGTTGATTTATTTGTTTGGTAACACAAAACTGGATCAGCAGTTGACTACTGCAAACATACTTCTATACTATTTCTACTGTTCTACTAATAGCTGAATGTACAGATGAGATGGTCTTGTCAAAGCAGTGACCCTGTAGAGAAGGTCTGGTAGCTCTTGTCCTCTGGGAATCCAGTGGAGAAAAGGCCTGCTGTGCTGTCCCAAACCCTGGATTATATCCAGGTGGGAATGCTTGGCTCCTCCCCCTGGGCAGAGCATCTCACAATGGGCTGATATCATTCTATGAGTCATG
>VZUI01051696.1:0-32878 GCA_013401135.1 Cettia cetti
AAGGAAGGAAGGAAGGAAGGAAGGAAGGAAGGAAGGAAGGAAGGAAGGAAGGAAGGAAGGAAGGAAGGAAGGAAGGAGAGAAGGTGAGAAAGGGAGAAAGAAAGATCAAAGATCTGTCACTGCTTGGAAAAAATATGACCTTTTCATCTGTTCTTTTTCCAACATGGACAGTATGTTTAACTGCTGTTATTTCTAGACTTGACTGTCAAATAGTAAATGGGATGACTGTGTGAAGAGGCTGGCATAGAGATGATCTCAGTTTTGCCCCAATCTTTGGTGATGGGGAACAATATTAAAATGAAACACTACCTGGATAAGAAAAATTAAGGTATTAGAAGAGGTAATTGAAACCAAATTGTAAGAAAACTTGGAAGATTTTGATGTGAGAAAGCTGAAGTTAGTGGGCATTATCAGGGGATGTTTTCATGGACATTCTTTATAGGAGAATAAAATGTTCTGAAGGGTATCATGCTATTCAAAAACTAAAAAGGACTCACTTCATGTAGGATAGCAATGCCTTGTGAGGTGAAATAGGGAGGCAGGTATTAGTTGAATCCTTAAAGATTTGGATTGGTCAGAACTACAAGGACCAGCCCTGGTCCCTCATGTTTAACTTCTTGAAATTGGAACCTTTTTGTTTACCAGCATGAAATCCAGGACTGTGCTGCTGATGCTGGCTGTTTGTAGAAGACAACACCAATAGAGAGTTGAGGGTTGGGATATTGCTCAGAAGATCTGGATCCGCTTAATGATGGAAATGATAGAAACAGGACATTATTAAATGGTACAGTCTATAGAGGGTGTGCCCTCGGGGGCTAGTAAGAAATTCTGATGTAATGTGGGAACTTACCACTTGGAAACTGCTGAGAAGTATTTCAGGTTTACATTAGCTAGTGAAAATGTGGAATTAAAAAGTATAAATGGTATTGTAAAATTTAACAAAGATACTCAAGTGAAATAGGATAGGGCAAGATCAAGTGAAAACATTGGGACATAAATAGTTCCTTTCATCTGATTGGAGAGGAGGAACTGAAAATGGGAATTTGGCAGAGATAAAGGAACAAAGCAACCTGGTTTGTGTGAGGTGGCTTGAATAACTCAGTTTTCTAGATCCACCAGAGAGATGAATGAGAATATGTTGGTGCCTAAAGATACACCAAAGACAGCAACCAAGGAGCTGAAGAGCTGTACATTACAGAACAGTACTGGCAGAAGAGCATATGTGAGTAAACTGGCTATAAATAAGCTTAGATGGGAAATAAGACTGTTTCTGGCTACTCACAATGCAGGGTTAGTACAACCTTCATCCAAGTAAAAGCAGCCAGAAAATACCTACCTGCAGTGTATCAGTGCACTTTGAAAGGGCTGTAAGATATGGTGTCTGACACCACAGGGACTGGAGTTGGGAGCTCTCAATGTCATTTTGAGTTCTTACATGGCTGCAGACATAAGGGTTTGTAAGAAGCATAGGGTATGGATGAAGGTTATCAAACTACTTCATGATCAGTTAAAGACTTGGTGAAAGTTGCATTTTTGTTCAGGAACAGCAGTGAATGTAATAAAAATCAGCACAGTTTGGACATAACCAAACTGGCTGCTTTTCCTTGCTGAAAGAAAACAACCTGAAGGTTATTTCTTTGCGTGAACCATTAAATGTTAAGTTTTAATCTGATGTAAAATATTTGTTTTGGATGCCTGCAAGAATGTCATAGCATGGATATACTTAGGATGAGGAAATCCTACTTTTGTCCAAGGGAACTTGAAGAAGAATTCTACTTGTTAGAAAGCTGTCCAAGGACTCGGTATCCATGAAGCAGGATAAAGGGGAAATTCCTCCTCACATTAAAGCTGCTGACCTGCACAAAGGCATCAAGTTTGTTGGGTCAGTGAGGGGGAGCATGAGAACCACAGCTTCCTACTCTGGGAACCAGCCTGCTCCTTTGGGAGGTGTGTCCCATCCCTTAAAACTGGGACAAAATCAAAGTGGTCACAGGAAGAAGGATTGAGCATAGTCCACTTCAACAGAGCCTCTGTTAAGGGTCTCTGATACCTAAGTAAATGCTCTGATCATTGAGCTGTTGGGCAATTGGGGACTTTCCTCCACGACAGTTTATCCCCTTCTTTGTATTTTTTCCAGCCAAAACTATTCAGCAAATTTGAAGCAAATAGTTTAGACATGACTAAACCACATTTTTCCAGGGAATTAACTATTAAAATAAATATATAAATAATACAACTGTAACTATTACCTCTTTTAAAATACACGATGCTTCTTTTCCACATAAATTAAAACTTTTTTAAAAATCAGTAAATGTAATTAAATGTAACAGTTTGACTCACCTACCCAGCCAGAGTAGTAAATTAGGGCTCCTTACTTATCCTGTTCTGGAGTGCAAAAGCTGTTTCATAACACTTACAACTAATGCTTATTTCTTCAGTTTACTCATATTTTCCTTTTTTTGCAGCCCCTTTTATCCTATCAGTTCCAACAGTTCCCTGTAGGGGAGGGAGCTCTGTTACATTTTCATGCTTTTCTAGTCAACTAATTTAAACTAATAAAAAAATAGAACACTTTTTGCAGTGAGTCTAGTGCTAACCTGTTGATAGTTTAAATAATTATGCCATTCCACTAAGCTAAACTATTGGAAACAAATTAGGGGGAAAAAAAGGATATAACTAGATATAGTTTTTAATAGTGTTAAAGCTATTCGACTAGAACAAGGGGGGTTGGAACTAGATTATCATCGAGGTCCTTTGTAACTTAAACCATTCTGTGAATCCCCGATTGTATGATTTCTCTTGGACCTTGCAGCACTCCAGCATTGCATCTCATCTTTCCAGCTGGTAGTGCCCAAATACTCTCCCTAGGGCACACTGGTATTTTCTTTGCATCTGTTGCAGCATTTCTAAGGACCGTTTGATGCCATGCGTGATTTGCAGCTGGTCAGGAATGTGAACTGGTGGTTTGGTGCTTCAGAAGCCGTGGAAGGATGGTGGTAGACATCCCTCTAGTGGCCCCGCAGCGTCTGGGACGCCGATAGCGGCACTGGCATCCCTGGGCTCACCAAGGGCAGATGTGCTCCTCTGTGGAGCTGGATCCTCCATGGGGCTGGGGAACTGTCTGACGCACAGATAAGAAATGGCAGATAATTTCTCCCTTTTTGCATTTCACCAGTTTCCCTGGAAACTCAGGGTGTTTAGAGTGTTTGCTTCACACAAGCCTTGATACTGGAAGGCTGAACCCATTTCATTGGCCACTATGAAAAACAGATGGACTGGAGGTGATACGAGGAAAGGGTTAACCCTGCCTCTAAGTTTTTTAAAATGTCAGTTTATTTAACCTAGGGAGAAAACAATTTTACATCATTGAAAAAAAAGGCAAGTTATACTTGAAGATTAATTAAATGTTTCAGATCTTTTTGTCTCTCTAATACAAGACTAATAGAATACTAAATGGGAAAAAACAAAAACAAAAAAACCCCCAAAATATATGTAAAATAAACATAAGGAACGCTTTTTTGTACATCTGTACACTTAGGCTTCTCAACTGAAATTGTCATTAAAATGCTAATTATGTTTATGTGTTTGGAACATTTAATTTATTTTGCTTTTTTAATTTGTTAAAGGACATGCAGCAAAAATGAGAGCCCTGGGACAGCATCTTTAAAGATAGTGGAGAGGTCTCCAGTACTGTCTTCAGAAAGGATGCTGTCCCAGGACACCCACTGTGATTACTTCATGGAGCACAGCAAGTCTGGGGATTGCCCTGCCTGGTGCTGGACAAGCATCCTGTGGAGGGTCCTGGGGAAGCTGGCACACTCTCAGGAGTCACTGCAGAGCAGAACTGATCAGAGTTTGCAAGGGAGAACAAGACAGTCCCCCCCTTTTTGCAAATGGGCACAGCACAGAGGAATGATTAGTTCCAGAGGCAGTAAGCTGCCTGACAGCAGCAGGATGTGGTGTTGAAAGGAGATATGGGTTTATACGTAAGTAAAACTGTCCTTAAAGGACAGCCCACATTGGGATTTTCTTTTTATGGAAACAGAAACTACAGCTCTCATCCTTCTGATAATGGTAGCTCTGAGTCTCAGTAACTCACCTGTATTACCAGTATTACCATTATGAATCCATTATTACTTTTAAATAAGAATTACCTATACAAAAATATCAAAGTGCAACAATTAAGTAAATTATACTTCAAGTTGAACTCAGGCCCATTTCAAAGCCACCATTTGCTGTCAATAAAGCACATGGCGGAATGACTGTTTCTAGTTGAACCTCAATTTTGTTAAACTGATTGGAAGCAATCGAATGAACACACACCACCATCCTGATCAGGTTTTGATTTCAAAGGTGGTAAAAAACTTTTTAAGTTGCATTAGGGAGATTTTTTTTTCTTTTAGCTCTGTATCATTTTCCCTCCAAATCATAAATGCTGCTTTGCAGACTTCTCTCCTCACACCCCAAAAATAGCTCCATGTGTCAATTTAAGAGATGGACAATTGGCATAAAGTCAGCAGAGAGAGCATAAATGCCTGAGAAGTTTTTAGGCGACATCTATGTAAACAATTGCTGTTGTCTTGTTTTCATTTCCAGGCAACTGATCCTCAGAGACACATACATAGAATACAGACAATATCTGGACAACTTTCCAACCCCTTCTTTCCAATCTGTTTATGCTTTCTCCATGTATTTTAGAGACTGGGAATAAAGTATATCTTGATTGGAAGATACTTGTTTTAAAGAATCTAATCATCATCTAATGTCACAAATTTAAGTCCTTTTTGAGGTAAGATTCCTGTGCTTCAACATGCAGTAAATTCTTAGTACAGTCTAGAGTATTTCAGACCAGGAGAAACACGTAATTAATCACTAAATACACATTAATCCACATCTGCCTCTTGTGCTGCTCAGTGGCTCAGGGTTGTCATGGTTTTGATACTTTTCACACAAGTCAAAACTACTAATCTCTGCATGGAGACTGACAGTTAATGTGTCAATTTTGGCAATTTGTTTTTATCCCTTTATTCAGTAATTTAAGATAAATCTGCAATTAAGTCTTTTTTATCTTAAAAGAAAGGCAATGCTAATGTTTTCACAGTATTTTGCTTTTACTTTGCTTTATTTTAACCTCTAATCACAGGAAGAATTAATCCTGTATCTCTATATTTCCTCATTAATTTTCTCCCAGGATAAGATAATATTGTATAATTTCAAATGTGTTTGTTTTCTCTTCAGCTGAATAAATACAGAAATCATCTCCTCCAATAGCTTCTTGTCAGCTTGAAGGCTCACACATTGCTGGGCAGTTAAGATGCTGTTTCTAAAACCAGGGAGATTTTTTTTTGTGATAAATTGTTTATTACACTAAGTATTACTGGCATTGATGGTGGGAACGTTGCTTGGTAAAAAGGTTCTTTGATGATCTGGAGGGAGTAGCATTATCAAGTAAATCACAGTTCTCAGCTCCTGACTGAATTCTGTGCAACCTGCTTTAGTATATAGGATGGAGGCACTGTGTGGATATTGTTCTGTTTTTATAGGTGTTTTAGGGATTGTGAAAAGATCACAACTAACTTCTGGGAAGCTTGGTTTGATCCTTGAATGCCCACCTAGCAGCAGACTGTCTAGTGTCACTCACAACACTCAAGTAGCTGCAGTGTGGTCAGGAAGAAATGGTCTCAAGGTTCATCATCCTCATCCTGGGAAAATGGGAGTGAGTTCATTCATCTGTTGGTTCATTCATTCATTCTACATACAATTTATTTCCTGGACACTCCAGAACAAGAGCAGAGGCAGAGTACAACTTAGCAGATGCGACTGCAGAAGACAGTCTCATAGTTTGCAAGGGTGGATCTTACTAGTAACAACATGAGAGATACCAACCATGTGTCCTTTTCAGCGTGGCATTAATGTCTTCCCTCATTCCAGATGCCACACTAAAATTTTACCACTTGCAATATTTAGTGGAATCCCCTTTAAGACTTTGTTATCCAAATAAATTCTGAAATGCTTTTACTGCACTTTGAACTTTTCTTCTGACAGATAACTTTTATTTTCAGATTTGGAATTTAACTCTTTTAATGTCAAGGTCACAGTTTGTGCACACAAATGTTATCCTAGGTTTAGGAGCCAGCAAGCCTCTTAATAATTGTTATATCTTTTAATTAAAATATATATAAGAACAGCCTTTCTGTTTCTGAGCTTTATGAAACTTTATATCCGATCTGACACCTTTCTAATTTGCAAGATTTTTATCAGTTCACTTTTTCCTGTGTGCCTGCGCTGCATGTTAGAGAAGCAATAATTATGGTTGTAACCTGCTTGGGACATTTTTATGGTTATAAATGGGGGGGAAAAGAATTGCTTAGAAAATGACAGCAACATCAAAATTGTTTGTCTGAGAAAGAATATTGCATTGTCTAAAAACAGTTCTGTGCAGGATTTGCATCAGGATCTACAAGAGACTGAAAACTGTTTAGATGAATAGCTAAATAAGTAACTGTTTTACTGAATAGCTTGCAAATTTTTATATCCATGAATTTTCTCTTGAAGCGTCAGGTTTTCTTTTTGAAGGATGCTCTGAAATATGCCATAAATGAGTGTTTTAAGGTTGCTTAAAGAATCACTGGCAAAGTGACTCAGCAAAAATAGGTTTAGTATATTAAGTGACAGCACAACAAAGTTTGCTTGCAAGGTTCACTCTACTACTTACTAGATGGTAAAAACTGATGGAGAAAAAGCAAACAAAAATCCAAAATCAATCAATCCAAACAAAAATAAACCCAAAAATATCTACATGGAGTCTGGAGGGAGAAGAGGGAAGGGAAAATGATAGGAAAAGATAAGGATAAAAAGGAATAAAGAAGACCCTCCTGTAGACCCACAGGGTTCATAGTAGACCCCCAAGCTAAACAGAGCCTGGACTTCACCAAGAGTTTATCCCTAAAGGCTCAACAGCACTTAATCTTAACATAACTGAACAGCACCTAATCTTAACACTTAACAGTACTTAATAGATAACTGAAGCAAAACAATTTAGCAATAGATTCATATAAAATTTACTATATCAAAACTTGTTTACAGGCCTGACTTACTACAAATTTAAACTACTTAAGAATCTAAGAGAATATTCCTAGTACATTTGCTATGTCATATTCACACTCACATGTGTTATGACCTACTGCAGAAGGTGAGGATAACCCAGGTTCTTGCTAATAGATGACTTGGGGTGGATTAGAGTGAAATCACACTGAGTGATCAGTGTTTGTAAATACACACATCTAGGGTTTATAGTAGAACAATTTGGTTGCAAAAGAAGACAAGTGTGTGGCCATTTCCATTTTGGTTGTTATTATCTGTAGGAATATAACAACACGAAAGCATTGCAATATGAAGGCACAACTACCTCACCAAAGGAAAAGAAAGGAGGAAAAGAAAGTACAGAGGAAAAGAAAGGAGGAAGAGAGGACAAGAGTGTGAGGATCTCACCACCCAGAGGCCCTGTGGTGAGACTTGGTTGTTCCACAGTCTTGGTCAAAGTGGTGATTGCAGGCTGGATCCTTTGGGTGGTAGGGGAAGACCTGAAGAAGTGATGGGGAAAAATCCCTGGGATAATCTGCAGAGCACACCATCTATTGACGTTATATTCATGCAGGTTCAGGTGGGAATGCCCAGGTACCTTCCTCGGGTTGGGGAGCTTCACACTGGATGGGATAATGTTGTGGCTCATGGGACACTTTGGGAGTCCTTGACACAATCTAACACAACACTGCTGCCCATCCCACCGACAGCTGAGTCAGTTATGGCCCATCAGTAGATGAACACCCTCTGGCCACATGTGAATGTCCCAGTACTTTCCTGAGGGGAGAAGGCCCTCTGAGTGCATGCTACAACCCAGCGGTTTGTGCAAGGGAGAGCACCTTAGCATGACAGGAAGCACCACCCATCTCCATAAGACTGTCTCACTCAGCACACCACTCAGCCTCAGTCTTACCAGATCAGAGGTTAACCATTGCACATCCAAAACCTCACCTCCTCCAACTCCAAACCAGGCTTCAACAAAGCACTCTGGCATCTCCACAAATGGGCAGTATTTTGAGTCACTATCACTTAAAATTTTGTTCTCTCACAGCACGCACACAAACATGAAGGGTCTATAGTTAAGTATATATATGTGAAAAATTCCCCTCAAGTTCGGGGAAGTACTCAGTTTGGATGTCTTTGCATCTTCTCAATGGCTGAGCCTCGAGGAATGGGTGTATCAGCCCAGGATCTGTCATTGTTTGGCAATCCTCTGAGTACAGCAAACTTGAGAGTTCACTGGCCCCGAGAGGGAAATGTTGGCCACAGCCCACAGCGGTCCAGGAGAGCTCCGAGGGTCTCACTTTGGACTGGTGTTTATAGGGCCACAACAGAGTTAGCTTTAGTCACAGAAATTTTCCATCCTGGCCACAATTCAGGTCAGTAACTTTCTTTGAAAGTTTGATAACAAAAATAATAGTTCATTTAGGTTGTTATTCAGGCAACATAAATAAGCTTCCAAGGCTGTTCATTAAAACACAGGGGTTTGTTAGACAGCAAAAGTTCCTAAGAGGGTGTTTCTGATAAGCTCAAGAGGAGCTCAGCCAGCTGCTGTTTGTCAAGGCTGAGGCCTAATGAGCATTTCTGAGATCACAGTGTGACCAGGGTGGGGGGCACACACCCTCACAGTGGCCTAATACCAGTCAATTAAAGAGTAAAAGAGTTGCAATTCAGCTTGGATCTCTGAATTTGCTGTTACAGCTTCTAGGATCCTCTTCTATAACCCCATCCCTTAATCCAGAGGCAATTGCAAACAACCTCATTCATGGATCACATGGTGAGAAGCTTCCATGAACCCACATCCACATGGTGGGTATCTGGAGAGCCCAGCTCCAGGCCCTCAGATCACCCACTGCCTGCCTGCAGGGGGCTGGCAGGGAAGGAAGGAACCAGAGATGCCATACATGGACAGAACCAGGCTGTGCTTTCTCTGCAAACACCATTAAATTTCCTCTGAAACACAGATCGTGCTTTTTAACAACCGAGTATCCCAGTCCTTCAGCAAACAACTATAAACAGTGAGAAGCCTCCTCTAGATTTATATAACCTACACAACCAAGAGTAGTTCATATGATTTTAGCCTCAACATACTTCTCACAGTTATGCCAGGCAGATCAGAAATGGAACCAAAAATAGCAGATTGGTGTTGGTGATAAACCCATCAGCAGTTACCGAGGTCCCAGAAGGGGGCCAGGGCCAGCCCATGGCCCAGGATCTTGGATCAGAAGGGTTTAGAGCTTGCAGCCAGCCCCAGCATGCTGGGAGCAGCTCATGGCCTGGCCAGCAGGTGAATTCTGCCACTGACAAGGACAAGCTAAAGTGACTTTTGAAAAAAGATCATTCAAAATGAAGAAAATTGTTGGGTTTCAAATGCATTCCAACAGACAGTGATTTGCAGGAATCTTCTCTCTTCTTTAAAAATCACATTATTTAAAACTGTAGTTCATATCTGAAAACTCTGACAAGTGATTTCCCACACCAAATAAGGGCTGACCTGGCAACCTGCAGTGCTTTTTCCAGTAACAATCAGCAAAACCAGGCATTTCATAGTTATGGATCCTGACTGTTGCTATTGCTGATTAATGCATTCAGATGCTTAGCCTTTCATATTGAAGGGAAGACAAAACGAGTATTAGAAACCTTTAATTTATTAGAGTCCTCAAATAGCCAAGAGAGCTTCTTAAACACAAAAATGTATTGAACATGGACAGATATAGACTCAACAAAAATAATAATCTCTCAAAAAAAATCAACCATTATTATACAAATTCAGAGTAAGGTCCTGTCACATTTACAAGTGAGCTTGTAACTTGTAAGTTCAGCATCACTCAGGAATTTTTCCAGTCCAAGTTGAATCTTTTCAGCTAGTTAGTGCACTGAGCTTACACAGTGCATTGTTTTCCAGCATCACCAGTGGGTAATACTGTACACAACCACGTAGTAAAAACAGTGGTTTAATCTTCAAAAGTCCATGCGTTCCACTGAAGGTGCACTATTAAAACAACAGATGTATTTAATAATATAATAGTAGTATAATATCACATTACAGCTTCTTCCATTTCACTGTGACAATTGTGTGGCTAAAAAATTAATTATACTGCTAGAAAATCTGGACAAACGAGTGAGGAAAAACAATCACTAGAGATTTGTTCAAAATGAAAAATCCTAATGTTTCATTTAAATGAATTGTTCCACTGTTAAAGACAGACTTCCTACCATTTTAAGATGGTTATTTTATAAAAATATACTTCCTTACTCTACAGATAAGGTAGCTAATGGCTAGTTGGTTTAATTAAATATTAGGATGAAATCCTTTACATTGACTGTGGAGAGGCAGCGGAACAGGTTGCCAAGAGGAGCTGTGGATGCCTTATCATCTCTGGAAGTGCTCAAGGCCAGGTTGGATGGGGCTTTGAACAACCAGGATGAGAGGAAATGGCCTCAAACTGCACCTGGGGAGATTCAGGTTGGACATCAGGAAGAATTTCTTCACTGAAAGAATTGTGAAGCACTGGAACAGGCTGCCCAGGGAGGTGGCAGAGTCACCATTCCTGGGGGAGTTCAAGGAACGACTGCATCTGACACTCAGTGCCATGGTCTAGTTGATGTGGTGTTTGGTCAAAGGTTGGAGTTGATGGCCTTGGAGGTCTTTCCAACTTAAATAATTCTGTGATGCAGGAGAAGGTGCCCCTGCCTGAAGCAGGGGGGTTGGAACTATGTGATCTTTAAGGTCCATTTCAGCCCTAACCATCCTAGGATTTTATGATCACGTAACAAAAACCCACCCCAACAAACAGCATTCAGAATTAGTTGTTAGTGTTGGAAATTTTTACACATTTTATGGCAAATATTGTCCTGAGCTGTTGAACTAGTGCAGCAGGAATCAATGCTTCTCTTCTGCACAGACCTCCCCACCCAGCAAAACAGAACAGCAACGTAAAACATCAAATAGAGAGTTTGCCATCTGAAGAGACACCAGTCACTGAAGGAAAAAGACAAACTTCCTGTGCAAAAAATGCTTTCTTAGTTTTAACTCTCCCTTCCAGCTTCACTGGAGGAGGACCTTCCTCATTTTTACCATATTCTATGTATTAACTGTGCTGCCACTTGGCTTTTATTTATTATTATTACAGCTTAGCCTGTAGTTTGAACTTCATAGGCAGAAAAATAGTATCCTATACTGAAGTCCTGTATTCTGGAGCCAGAAGTTGGTAGGACATACATAAAAATTCAAGATTGCTTTCTAAGACAAGCTTGCATTTGGTATTTTTTTCCCCAATTTGCATAGTATACTACTATACATTTTGCAGAATTAGGGAACCTTGTGGAAAACTGAATTAACTCTCAATCTCTATTTAGATGTATTTAGGCTCATCAGTGTCACTTGTGCCACCTTATTTGTATTGTAGAACCCAGGGCATTTAATTTCACTGGCTCTATCTAAAATAGCTGTAGAGTTACTGGCTAGAACATTCAAGGGTTAATTAGCTTTGATGCTCTCACTTGTGAGTAGATGTATAGTTGTCAATACTATACATCTGTGATCACTATAATACTGTGATCAGGAAAACAAGGACTTGGGCTTCCCATTTAAAACCAAACCTGCCAACCCACCCCTACAGAAACCTCTGGTATACAGTTTGATACTGGGATTAAGTGAGCCCAAGGATAGCATTTGTACAGTGAGAGTTCACTCCCTTAGAAAATCCAGTATGCAAATTCCACAGCTTTGTTTTATGGGTATGAAAGATGGATAATACATAGACACAGGCCTAAAGTATTTTACATATTTTTGCAAGCTGAGCCACAAAGATGTCACGACACTCGGCTAAAGCTCTGCTGTATGTAAACTCCAGAAACTGGAAGCAACCAACTTACTTATCGATCCCTCTCCTGAAAATTGCTACAGCACTGTAACATCACAAAATCCAGATCTAAGTGTTATCTGACAGCACCATGCAAAACAGATTTTACATCTTCACATGATTTGAAATGTTTGTAGCTACTCAGTGAGTTGCAGCAAAGGCAATCCAACATGTTTCATTAGACTATTTCATATTTTTGTAAGCTTATTTTATTGCTTTGCTGTACAAAGGCAGAAATGCAAACCATTTCTATAAATGTACATCAGTAACTACCTAGAAATGATACAAGTATGTACACAAAACCCAATTATTTCACTTCGGTGTTGATACCATAGTTCATGTAGAGCTGGATGCAAACAGCACCTACATAGTATAAAGCATAATTCTCAGGGTATTTCATCTTGCTCTTTATAGCAAAGGCTTCCAATACACCAGTTCTTTGTTATACTTGTATTTGACAATCCTGCTTAGTAGTGCAGCCTCAGAACTGAAAAGTGCGTTTCTTCATTTTATACATTCTCACACATATTGTGGACCGTTCCAGAAATAGTTTGCCAACCTTCCTTTTTGGAAATAATTGAATATCTGTGTTTTCCGTCAATTAAAATTATAAGGTAAAAATACTGTTTTCTCTGAGTTGTGTAGGTCACATGCAGTTAAGAAAACAAAACTCATAAATGGCAACTCCAGAAACTGTTGTCTTTTGACCTGGGAAGATAAGCAATCCTGTGAAAGCACTGAACCAATCCACTGCTGGTTTCTTAAAACACTTTGGAACATTTCAGGTTATGAAGTTTGCAGATCGAAGCAGCTTTGGAAAAGCCATATAACACAGATATTTACATCCTGTATAAGTTTTTTGTGTTGTAATTAATCTGGCATCTCAAATGGTTTCTTCTCTTCCATCGGAGATCTTACTTTAAAAAGAAAGTAAAAAAGGAATATGATTACTCTAATTGTAGCAAATACAATTCTGAGTTATTTCACAAGCAAAATGAAGTAAAAAAATGCCTAGGATGAAAATGTCAACTCTTCCCCTCACCTATAAAGCAGCACTTCTAAAAATAATTTCTGTGTTCTGAGCTACTGCAATTCCTGTCACATTTCTTTTTAAGCCACGATGTCCTGCAGCACTAGGGCTCTTCAGGGTCTCTATTCCATCCAATCTTGTTTTAGGAGATTAAAATACTAGGTCTCCTCTTTGGTCTGCTCTCCCTTAGGGCAGGAAGGAGCAGCAGTGCAGTCTCATTTACAACACAATCATAACTCTCATGGCAACAATCTCAGCTGAGCAGGACTCTGCAGTGCAGCAGCTGAGAGCTGACCACGCTGCTCCATCCACAGAGTGCAAGCCAGCAAAGAGCAAAGGAAGAAAAGGCCAGGGAACAAGAGAGCCTCTCTCCATGTGCACGTGCCTGACTCTGGCCTCCTGCTGCTGTGAGGTAACACAACAGCACAGACTTCTCTTCCCGGCGTTTCCTATACTCCCACAAATCTTGGCCCACAAACGATGAAAATCATATTTGTTCAACAGCACAGCTTACAACTTCATCAGAATGATATGACAACCCAAAAACCTACATGTGGATAAAAATGTAAAAGGAGGATGTTACCTTCATCAGGATAAAATGATGTCTCAGTTTCATTTTCACTAGTGACAGTATCCATATCTTCACAAGTTTTGACACCTGGCTTCTCTTTTTCCACCTCACATAGATACACATCAATGGGTCCTTTTGTGCTTTTTACATGTACTTCTATGTGATCCTAGAAAACAACAACTTACATATTCTTTATCTATTTTTGCACATACTTTAAAGACAAAGATTAAGAACAGAACAAATACAGAAATTACGTAACTCTTTAAAATTGTGTTACTACTTCCACATAAATTATGACTATTACATACATTTGTAGGACAATTATTATGCAGAATTAAGCTAACAAGCTTTCAGTTTTGATGAATGTACACTTAAGTATTTGTTTAGTCTTTCTACTGACCTTCAGATATATGACCAAGACATACTGTATGTTAAGGAAGAGTAACAAAAACTTGACAAAACAGGGCCATAAATCAGACAATAAACTGGAGCACAGAGCTTTAATGACATGGTAAAACAACTAATCCCTATTGCTTCTACTGCTTTCCTTCCGCAGACATCACATTGCAAGACACAGAGCAAATAAATCTTAATGCACAATAGAGAAAATATTCCATTCTAATGTACAACTTTTTAAATTCTGCCTTTTTAATGCTTCAGGAGGCATTTGTAATTGCATCTTTTTCATCTCCACTGCTTCAGAAACAGCTCCTTTGACCAGGGAAACTACTGGAGATCTTTTGGATCTACTGATTCATCTCCTTTTCCTAAGATATCCCCACCTTTCTGTCCACACAGGAAGGCAATTTTGATGACTACGCAATTGGGAAGAGTATCAAAAATGCTCACGCAAAAAAGAAAATGGAAATCAAGTTCTGTTTGTTCTCTTAGGCTGCCTTCCAGGATTTGCCCTCTTAGAGGGCTACAAACGGAGGGTTCCCAATACACAGGCCCCACTATGCAGCTGCAGCACTGCTGGGTGCAGAGGGAAAAGGTCTGCCTCCTCTGTGAGATGAGAATGTAGCTTCGTGAGCTCCGTGAAAAATCCCTCTAGATATGATCTACCAGAATGACAAAATGTTTTCTTTTTCCTTCCATACTGTATATTGCAAAACCAGGTAACTAAAGCTCAGATACATTGATGGCTTAATAATTTAGGCAAAAAGAAAAATACAGCAAGTATGTTTCTAAGACTATTATCCCTGCAGCACTGTTTAGTGGAACACAAGAACAATGAACTACCACTATCTGCACGACAAAGAAACTGGAAGTTTCTGACTGCTGCAAAAAATCAAATTTGAGAACTTTTGTTCCTTTAGGAGAGATGTATAAAACTTACGTCTTTAGGAATGGGTATTTCCAATTTGGTTTCCTCTGGAGCTTTGATTGCAATCACAATCTGATCCTGAAATGCCTGAATGCTTCGGATATCTTGGTATGTCACATAAGCTAGTGTATACATTGGTCAAGGAATCTGTAAAGTAATTTGCTAATGGGCAGAAGCAAAGAGTGTCATGTCAAGATATGTTGACAGAACTTCAGAAAATTGATCAACAATTCAGCAGAGGTTAATATTAGCTTCGTAAAATGAAGTATCAACTAATGGTAGAAAAATACTTTTCTGTATTTCCAGGAAGGAAAAAAAGCTTTTAGAAATATACTCAATGTTATACAAAAACCTGAACGGTTCTCACAGATGTCCTATGTCTACGAAGCAGAGGGAATACTGTTTTTCAGAAACTACATTCTATTTTCAATAGCATGAAAATAATTTCCTGAGACACTATAAAACTATTTTCTTAACCAGTAAGGTGTAAAGAAAATGAACACATTTCATTTGTGCACACACCTTAACATCCTGTCAATCAAGGGAGCTAACTAATATTTTATTGTAACCCAAAGCCAAAATTCAATCTTTATGCCATATATTAAAATCAGTCTTTTTTCTATTGTCAAAACCCATCTGAAAGTCAGAACTGCACTGGAGTCTCCTTCAAGAGAGAAGAGTACTAGGACACAACCACACCATTATATCACCCTTGGTGACAGGCCACTGGGACTCCATTCTGAGTCCTCTGGCACCTCACTGAGCAGCTTGAGCTCCTGGGTAGGTCAAGACCTGCCCCTGAGACAACTCCATGGAGAGAACAGGGTGATGGTCAGGGCACTAACACTATTGCCCCACTTTATTCCCCTGCAGTGGAAAGGTCACACAAGCAGCCCTCCTCTGAGGACAGGCTAGACTGTCCATGATACTGCAAAGCAAGGCAAATGACTGTCATTCTCAAATGCAAAATAATCAGAAAGTTTGCTATTATAAAACTCATTATCAAGCAGTACTGCCTACACTTCTTACTCCCAGATATATGAGTACATGCAACCAAAACCACGTGTTAAAATAATGCAAGAGTTGAAAGGATATTTTGCATTTTCTTTGTCATCTGTTAGTTCAAATATCTGATGAGCACAATTCTTGATTAATTCATCCAGAGCTTCTTCCATGGCTGATAAGTCAGAAAGTTCATCTTTAAGGCTTTGCTGCTCTGGTGCTTTTCCAACAACTTGGTCAAGATTGTTACCTCTAGAAGAATAGGAAAGTTGTCTAGTATGTTTGTATAAATAAAAGTCTGTTTATTAAACACCAAGTATACTAACAGAAAACAGTAAGGAACTCATTTATTCTGCTGAAATACACTGCCACGTACTTCTGCACTTGATACTTGTTAACATAATAGGTAATTCACACAGCACAAGGATACAGAAAGTAAAATATTATCTATGAGAAGTAATTTAATATGCTTAAAGATACTCTGAAAGTTATAAACATTACTCAACACTGGGATTTACTGTTTCAGAAACTCAAAGTTTCAAAGCCAACTCACATCCACTGGATAAGATTCTTAGATCTTTTCTTGATCAAGCGGATTCCATCCAATACATTGGTGATGTCATACACTCTTCGTTTTCGTACTCCAAGTGTTGTTGCCACTTCATTTAAATCAAGGACACCGTCTGGAGCTTTCTTGAGAAGAGCCATAAATCTTCGTGTCAAAAGCACCAAGGATGCATCAAATCTAGGCCTTTTGCCATCCATAGTTTCTGTAAAGTTTTGGTAGAATATTTAGGGTAAGCTACTATGTAAGCATGAAGTATTCCTTAAAAAAAAAAGATAATGAAGTATAAATGAAGATAAAAGTCTGGAAGCACTGCAGTTTTTAATGCTGACATTGCAATGGCACCATATGAAGCATATTAACTATACATACCTTCATTTGTTTGCAATAATTTTATCTAAATAGCAAGCATGCATTTTTGTGCTTTCAACATTCATGACTCCACACTGCTAGTATGGATATTAATAACTGAGTAACTGTATGTGCTACAGGACATGAGATTGGATCACTGAACCTTTGGTTAACTACAGATAGTGCTGAGGGGCTGCCAGAGAAACACAGCTCTATCTCTGCTCCATCACACTGTTAGAATATTTTTCCACACCTTTTTGGTCCAGACCTTCCATGTAACCATTAGGCATGGTTCAGGAGCCAGCTTGGCTTCAGGACTGTTTCAGGCTGGACATGACCAGTCTGCCCTGGAACTGAAGAACTCAGCATGTAGACAAACTCTGTACTATTTGGTCTCAGGGCTAAAGAACTGGTAATTCCATTGATTTACTAATGCAACAAAGATCTACAGCTACCCTGTGCTATGTGTATCCATTATCAACATATTTGCAGAAACAGCAGAAGTCACTGATTGATAACTTGGGAATGTTATTTATGTATGCAAAAAGCATAAAAAACCACCTACTTTTGAGGCACAAAATAGTCATGGTATGCACACATTCATTTGATGCCAGTCAATAAAAGATTGTCAAATTCTGCTGCTACTTTTCTCCCATAAAGCAAACCAGGTATTTCATCTGATCAACCTGTGTCCCTGAGCAATATTCCAGTCTAATGCTTCAAGAAAAGATGTGTGTGTAAACAAAGTAGACAACATTCTACTTCAGCCATCAGTATTTTCCCAAGATGAATGAGATACACACTTTTACTCATAACCTATCACACCCATTCATGGCTGCAGGTTCGTGCATTCCTTCAACACAAAGTGACAGGTTCAACAACTCAGTTTTGGACTATTACTGTGAACTGTGTGATACAATTCACCTGGCGAGAAAATAAACATTAAAAGCCCCAAAACCCAGAAATTCACTCATGTTTATTTCCACATTTGTTAACACCAGTTGAAACCCAACATTTACCAGTATGTTGTTCCAGTTTTCTCTAACTCACTTTTCCTGTGCATTATTTTCTGCATAGCAGTGGGACAGATCTGCAGTGGGACATACTTGCAACAGATCTGAAGAGGAAAAACTATAAAGAATGTATTGCTTCACATCTGTTATTCCAGTCAGTGTTCAGCATTTTCCCCGCTCTGCCGATATTAAATGCAATTTTTCATTTGCCTACAGTATGTACTCACATTGTAGAAAGGCATGAAACACTGCAAGATTAATTTTCACACATGACACATAGCAACTTACTTTTCACAGGCTCTGTGTCCTTGTACACATTCAGGTCGATCATTGGTGCCTGAGGAAATAAAAAGGGAAAAAAACTACTGTCATAAAACTATCAAAAAATAGTATGTCAAAAACCTTATCTACAGGGGGAGCTTCTTCATAAGAAATACTCAAATGTACTTTAGATGTTACAGCCATCACAGCTCTGACAATTTAACAGCTATTACTGTGAAGAAGTGTCACTGGATAGAAAGAATACACGCTCTCTACTTCCTGCCGGAATTTTCAGCTCTTAATCTCAGCACAACTCTATGTTTTCAAAAGCAGGATACAGCATTGAACTCGCTGATGCTCAGGCAAGCTGCAACCTCTCTTGCTTCTTTTATTGTAATTCATTCCTTTCAGTCACCCATCATGTAAAACTGTGAAATATCTAGCCACTTTTTAAAGTTCTTAACTTGCTTGCATGGATGGAACGAAAGTGGTCAGGGGAAGTTTGGGTTAGATATTTGGAAAATGGTTCTTCTCCCAGGTGGTGGCTGGGCACTGGAACAGGCTCCCCAAGAAAGTGGTCACAGCACCAAGCCTGACAAGAGTTCAAGAAGCTCTTGGACAATGCCCTCAGGAACATGGTGTGACTCTTGGGATTGTCCTGTGCTGGGACAGGAGTTGGACTTGATGATCCTTATAGGTCCTTCCCAACTCGGGATATGCTATGATTTTACTGAAGGGCTGCTGTGGCTTAACAAATTCTCTCAGGAGTTTTATCAACAGCCTTTTCATACTAGTGGGCCTTAACCAGGAAAAGCATTCCAAGGGCAATCTAATACATGCCAAGTAAGGAAAAAGAATCACTCCCCTCAATTTACTCATCTCCTGCTAAGACAGCCTCATATGCCTCAATGTCAGGGCACAGTGCAGGTGCACATTTAGCCCACTGTCCATGAGGACCCCCGAGTCCTTTCAACAGGGTGGTCCCAAAGCCTGTACCACTGCAGGGTAAAGGTACAGCTTTAACACTAGATTTTCAACTTCCTGAGTTAATGAGGTGTTATATGACCCCTTCCTCCAGCCCATAAACCTCACATCCTCCACCTATGAACAGGTAGGACAGACCCTGCCAGGCACCCACCAAAGCTGCTCCATCACTCCCCTCCACAAGCAGTCAGGGGAGAGATGTAATAAGTTTGCGAGCTGAGCTAAGGACCAGAAGAGATCACTCCCTAAATACCAGCATGGGCAAAACAGACTCCACTTGGGAATATTAATTAAATTTATTACCAATAAAATCAGAGCAGAATAATGAGAAATAAAATACATCTTAAGAAAACATCTTCCCCACACCCCTCCCGCCTTCCCAAGCTCTACATCCTCCAAACCAGCAGTGCAGGGAGATGGGAATGGGGGTTCATCAAACGTTCCTGCTGCTGATCAGGGAGGAGAGTCCTTCCTCTACTTCAGTGTGAGGTTCCCTCTCACAGAAGACAACCTCCCATGAACTTCTCCAATATGAGTCCATCCCACAGCAATAGTTCACCAACTGCTTCAAGGTGCATCACTTTTCCTCAGGGTGCAGTCCTTCAGGCACAGCCTGCTCCAGCATGGGTCAAGGGTCACAAGTCCTGCCAGAAAACCTGCTCCAGCATGGGCTCCACTCTCCAAGGGTCCATGCTAGGAGCCTGCTTCAGCATGGGCTCCCCACAAGTTCACAGCCTCCTTCAGGCATCCACCTGCTCCCACCTGGGTCTCCTCCATGGGCTGCAGGTGGATCTGTGCATCCTCATGGTCCTCCATGGGCTGCAGCTGCTTCACCACGGTCTGCACCACAGGCTGCAGGGTGTCTGCTCTGGGACCTGGAGCATCTCCTCCTCTTTCTCCACTCACCTTGGCATCTACAGAGTTCTTCCTCTCATATATTCTCACTCCACGCCTCTGGCTGCAATTACAACTGTAAAATAACTTTCCCCCCTTCTTAAGTATGTTATCACAGACGCACTACTACTATCTCTGATTAACTCTGCCTTGGCCAGTGATAGATCCATCCTGGAGCTGCCTGGCATTAGGTCTGCAGGACACGGGGGAAACTTCTGGCAGCTTCTCACAGAAGCCACCCTGCAGCCCCCTACCCGCTATAAAACCTGACCATAAAAACCCAATGCAGGGTATACAAGCCCAAGGTTTCCTTTATCTGGGGTCCTGCTTCAGCTGTTGTACCAAGATTAAGTTATTTGAAGGATTCAAATGTCTGAGACTCTGCTATGGGAACTTGGGGTCAATCTGGTGAGGGGACCTTGACTGACTGTGAGTGTGGGGTGCAGCTGCAAAGGGGCCTCGGTCCCAGCAGTGTGAGAGTGACTGACAAGAGTGGCTCTTGAATGATCAGACAGAGAAATTTCTTTAATATTGTGACCTTTAACAGTCCTTGCTAGTTTCAACACTATAACTGCATGTCCAGGCACTTCTTATCCTTGTTCTTTAGTCTGTCCTGCAGATGTTCTTTTTGCCATGAGTGTCATGATGAAATGTGTTTCTCCTTACTGATCTCCATCTCTTCAGCTCCTCCAGCTTCCAAAGCAGTCTTCCCAAAAATCTCAACTACCTCTTGGCAGAATAAGCTGGAGTCTTTAAGGCTGAGTAAGCAGGAACCCGGGTTCTGCACTTTGCTAACTAGCCTTCCTTACTAGTAGGCTCAGGGTCTTGAATATCCCACTGTCAAGAAAACTTCATGAGACTCTCTGGCAGTCGCACTCCCAGTGACAGGGGCTGCCACTGCTGGGACCGAAGCCCCTCCACGCTGGACAGCCTTAGTGAACTCTTGGGAGGCCCACCTGACCCCCTACACACACACTCAGACAGTCAGGCCATGTCTCCTCACTGGTCCAACCCCAGGTTTCCCACTGCAGTCTCATATATCTCTCCAAAGGCAATTTATTAATGGTGCAGCAACATAGAAAGAGCCCAAGCTGGTACCTCTAAAGAGGGATGCACAATAAAGGAGCCTCTAAGTTTTATACCCTCATAGTCTACCAAGGTAAATTTTGGTCTTCCCTCAATTCCTCTGTCTCCCCACGTGTCTCTCTTCACACCTTGCAGTGCCACCATCTCTGTGCCCTTTCCTTATCCCAAGGATTGGGCAGTTCATGGCCTCTAGGGATCCTGCTGCCTTGCAAACCGAGTTACCAGCAGTACCTGGAATTCGCAGTACCCAGATTCACACCCGCTATTCCATGGCCATCACAGGCAAGGCTGTTAATGATTATCACATCTTTCACTTCCCTGTTTATAAGAAGCCAATTCAGGAAGGTATCACCCATTGTAAACTCACATAAATACCTACATTAAAAAGCTGTGCCAAACACCATTTGCTTGTTACAATCATCACTTCAATCACCCACCTAAAAACTTACATGAACTTTCATGGCTTTAAGAAAATACTACCAAGTAACCTTTTGCCCAACAGACAAGATTAATTAAAAGAAAAGTAATATATTTAAATAAATTTCACAAAATTAAAACCATGCATCATCAGGATTAACTAAAAAAAAAAAGTAACCTTTTTTTAAAAAGTTTTACAAAATAGGCTTTTTTGCTAGATACTTCATAGCATTGCTAAAGGGAATAGTGGCAGCTGCAGGCAAGATAATCACAGCTACTAAGAGGAGAAAACGCATTGTAGTACCCTTTTCTCATACTTAGCCACAACATATTTAGCTCGATTAAGGGTAACACGGGCAAGAAAAACCATCCCTTTGAACTCCAGCACCTTTCCCAAGAAGCCCGCCCCAACGCCACGAGGGAGGGACGCATACCAAGGCTCCTTTCGGGTACCACGCTGCCTGGCCAGCCGCACCTTTCCCGCCCAGAGAAGTAGGACGGGCTTTCGGCCGCCTCCTCTCAAGCTCCCGCGGCAGGAGCGCAGCTGCAGCGGCGTCCCGCCCTCTCCCCATCCACAGGCAGCGCCGCCCTGTGCCGCTCGCCATGTACCTCACTCACACGCAGCGTGTCCGGCTGCAGCGGCTCCAACTTGTCGGGTTCGGCCATGTCCGCCCGGCCCCTCCTCCTCGCCCCAGCCAGCCCCGAGGCGAGGCGCCGGAGGAGGGAGGGTGCACAGACGCCCTCACGCCGAGGCTCCGAGCCGCCGCCGGGCGCGGGGCGCCGCGGGGCCGCTCCCGCCCTCGCCGCTGCCCATCATGGCCGCCGTTCCCGCGCGCGCCTGAGGCGGCCTCTGGGGCGGGAACGAGCGGGACCCGCGCACGCGCCCTCCCCTCTGCCGCCGGGGCGCGCGCGGCGCCGCCGCCTTCTCCCTCCGTTACCCATCGGCCCCCGCGGCGCCTTCCCGCCCTACCTGGCTTCTGCCGGCTTCTCCCGCCCCGCCGGGGCTGGCCCCGCCTCACCGAGCGCCCGCGGCATTGCGCCAAAGCGGCTCCTTGGCTCCGCTCCCGTCAGCCTATCGGACCGGTGGAGGGAGCGGTTTGCTCGTCCTCGCCTTTGCGACAGCGGGAGGGCACTGAGCACCGCAGCGGCCAGCGTGGGTTGACTGGGGGAATCACAGAATATGCTACATTGGAAGGGACCCACACGGATCGTCGAGTCCAGCTCCTGACTCTGCACAGGACCCCTCAAGAGTCACACCATGTGCCCGAGAATGTTGGCCAAATGCTTCTTGAGCTCTGTCAGGCTGGTGCTGTGACCACTTCCCTGGGGAGCCTGTTCCAGTGCCCAAACACCCTCTGGGTGAAGAACCTTTTCCTGATACCTTAATTCCTAAACCTCCCTGACACAACTTCAGGCCATTCCCTCGGGTCATGTCCCTGGTCACCAAAGAGAAGCGTGCACCCTCCTCTTCCCCTCACAAGGAAGGTGCATCTGCAGTGAGGTCTCTCCCCTCAGTCTTCTCCCGAATGAGCAAGCCAGGTGAGCTCAGGCGCTCCTCACACAGCTTCCCCTCAAGAGCAAGAGGGTCCTCAATGGTTACTGTGAGGAGGGAGATTTATCTTTCTTCCAGGTAACAGCATGAGCAAGGAGAGAGCATTATGTCTGAGAATTGCTATGCAAGTAGGTGTGAGAGTAATTAGTATTGATTCCTTGCCAAATTATCTGGTTTCGTTATTACTTGTTAGTACAAGGTAGCCAAAGCTGTGTGTCTCTCACAGGGGAGATACAGACAGAATGCGCGTGTCAGGAATAAGTTAATTACAAGAGGTTTGTGAGTGAAGGGCAAGGTATATTCTTTTAGGGCAGACAGGAACCATCAAATATGGCATGTCCAAACTAATCCTGTCCATTTACCATGCATCATCATCCTTTCCCAAGTCCCAGCTCCATTGCTCCTGCCCTTTCCTCCAAACTCCTGATAACATTTTATGAGCACTGATGCCTTGCTCATTTGCCAACCTCAGTGGTAGTCTCAAAATTTCCAATTGCATAGATAACTTCTATTTGTCAGACAAAAGCATTTCTTTAAAACACAGCTCCTTGTTAGATAGCTTATCTGTTGGTTGATTGCTTTTTATGGCAATTAACTCTCTTCTACAGCAGATAAATCTGTCATGGAGTTCTTATGCTTAAAGAATTATGAACTATTTTGCTTCTCCCACCCACACATCAGGTGAAATTTCTAGTCACTTTCCTGATTTTACCAGACATGTAAAACTGCCAGTCTAGTATGAGGAGTTCAAAGCTATGAAGAACTTTGTTCATATTCTAATGTGGTCCAAACAAACATGTCAAGTAACCCTATTATCTTGAAAAAATACTGAATTAATTTTCATTTACTGTATGTTTCATAGCCCTTACAGTTAGATATTCGTTTAGAGTATCTTATGGTATCACCAATGATTTATCAGATGCCTTGATAGAGGATGCAGTTTTCTTCATAGCAACCAATTTTCAGTTAACTACTTGCATGGTAATAATTCACCTTATAGAGGAGTGTAGAACTAAGGTGAGTTGTCCTCGTGCTCTAATGAATCAAGAATAAAACATATTACAGCTCCTCAAAGGCAAGATGTCTGTGTTTCAGGAGATTTGGAGTTTTGCGTTTAAAGACATCATGCAAGTGCTGTTGACAGTATTGCAAGGTGAGGTTAGACTGCTGCAGGTGCAGGTCTTCCTATCATGGAAAGGACACATAATTACACCAAAATGTAAAAATTATCTTTTCTCTGTGTGCAACATAACCTAATTGCTAACTTCTCTCTGGTGGTGTAGTTCCATGAGGAATGGCTATTTCTCCCTCTTTTTTGTATTCTGGAAGATGTCTTTTATCATTGCAATTACTGTATAAACCCACTGTGATAAGGTTTTTTCCACCTGGAACAGCAAAATGGTTTGGAGTAGATATCTAGGACCATTTTAGTTTGAGGTGATGTAAGGAATGTGCCAAGCAGTATTAAAGTCACTGAATAGGAATTGGTGGCTGTAGGCTGGTCAGATATTAGGAGGAGGCTAACAACTCATAATTTGAGGATTAGGATACATGAATTCCTGTATTAACCCATGTGGAAAACATTGCATCAACATTTAACTATGCTGTTGTTCTAGCCAGTCATAAGATCAAATCCTGTTGTTCCCAGGCTTCTCTGTCCTTGCCTGTTGATGTATCTCATGGAGCGAAGAAGAGTCCCACATGGATTCACATTCAGGAAGAGTTTTCTGTATTTATATGAAAATAAAAAAAAGACTTATTATTCTTTTAAATGAAAATTAGATTTTGAAGTAACTCATTTGACTATCAGGAGTTTTTGCTATGGTGTTCTGCTGATAAGGAGTTTTATGCTAATATTTACATTTTACAAAGCTCATAATTAAGTATCACACATTCCTTATTAGAACCATCCTGTAGATGAAAATGTAAATTATACCCCATTTACTATTCTCTTAATGCATATTAAAGTGACCGTGCATTCTTTTAACACCTCCTTTAATTGTACAAAACATGGTTCTTAAAACAAAACTTTTGCTTATATATCTGAAATCAGTTTCTTTTTCATTACATTGATTCTTAATGTGCCACCAGGGGGCAATAATTCATTTCCTGCATCTGATCTTTTACCATCAAAACCTGCCAGAGTAGCGGATTCACTAATATTTTTAAATGACTGTGTGTGAAAGTCAAAACAGAAGTTTTTAAAAAACGCTTCTTAAATTACTTGTGTAATTTAATATTTTACCCTGCATTACTTAGGCATGTAGGTTTTACTTTAATTTTGAGCAGCTGAAATTTGACTGCTTTGTAAAAATTTTTACTGATGAACTTCACACAGCACTGAAATGGTGAACGGTTTGTGTTTCATGCAATATGGGATATTTTTAGTGGTTTTTATATTGCCATTGTAATATTCAAATTTTGTTTTAATCACATTATTTTCCGATTATTTTACCATTTGCTGCACTAATATACTATTAATATTTATTGGCCTATATATGTGATCCTGAGATTGGAAATATATCCATTAAAATGTACCTTTGTATCCTTATGTGATTCTTTTTTTCTTTATGTACATAGTGGTTACAACATTCTGCAGTTAAAGCCAAGGCCACCATCTGTAAAATTCTACAATTCTGTATCAAATGCAATCTTTCCTTTCATAACAATAATCTCGTAGCTGAATCTTACATTAGGTGCACATGTATTGCTGAAAAGATGAGTCAGAGGAAATACATTACTGCAAAAGTGCAAAAGTACAAAATCATGAAAGACAGCAATAGCTGTAAATATCTATTTGAACTACATGGGATTATAGAGTTATTCATATTTTTGTATATTAGTATGTCAGTCTGTAGAAGCTTCCAGGCCTCCCTAAGGTTCTCACCACTCCATAATCATTAGGCATAAAGGTATAAGTTTTTATGCTATAAAATGTAATGACTTAAATCTGTTTCTAGCAATAGTAGAATTTTTCTTCATGTGCTCAGCTTAATCTGCCTGAAAAAAAATTCTTCCTATATACGTGGAAAATAGTCATCCTTTAATCTTAGAAGGCAAATCTCCTATTTCTTCACTTTGTTGTGTGAGTATGAAGAAGACTGAGTTAGTTAATCAGATTGAAGCAGCACAGTGCTAACCAGCATTAGTTTTTCTCATGTCTTGAATGACACTTGAAAGTCATGGATGTCATTGGAGACATATGGTTTAGTTCATGACAAAAACTGAAGCTCCTGCTTCTGCTATCTGTATTTCAGAAAAGAAATTCTATATATGGAAAAAGGACCCTTAAGGTGGCATTAGGGTTGTGTAAATAGCAAGTATTTGCTGTATATGAACATTGGTGTCTTACTGAAAGAGTTCAGTGAATATTGTGTTCTTAGGAAGGTTGGGAAATTTGGCAGTAAGACAGAGCCTGAGGGTTTCTAGGCAAAGGTCTTTACAGACCCTGCTGGAAGTTTTCATCCATGCTAAGGAGTTTATCAACAGAAAAAGATTCCTGTTGCAAAAGGTCATTATTATATTTTTTGTTTGTATCTTTCTGTGGCAGAGGAGGTGCAAAATGCCCTGATGTATTTAATTTTGACAACTTAAAATGTGTGGAAAAGTTGAAGTATGTCCTTATAAGGTGGTTGTCTTTATATCCTGAGTTTAAAAGTATTCTTGAAGTTAGTGTGGGACTTTGTTTGCTTGTTTGTTTGTTAGTTTATTTTAAAATTTATTTTATTATTTAATTTTGTCTTATAATGTGAAAATGTGTTATATGGTACCTACTTGAAATCAGAGTTGCTTGCTCTTATGTGTGCACTGAGATTTATGATTTAGCACATTCACTGATGGTGGGATTGTCAAGATGCATAAAAAGTCATTCAAGCCTATCACAGAAGTACGTTGGCCACTTCCATCCTTTCCTCGTTTCTCACTCTCTAATAGCAGTGAGAACTTGAAATGGATGAGAAATGTGGGGGCACCTGTTTGTGCTGAGGGAAAATGTAGGAGAAAGAGATTCTGGGACAGTGGGTTACCTGCCGCTCGGTTAAAAGCTGTAAGCAGATGCTGGAAAAACAGAAACCACTGGAAAAGCTCAGGTACTTGTTCCCATTTTTGAGGCATCTGCATTCTTCCATGCTCTGCTAGTCCAGCTCCATTGCTTCCATGTCCTACCATCAGGGAGTAACACCCCCTGTGAACAGGTCCCAGGCCTCCAGCAAGATGACATGACTTCCAGCCCCAGAGGATTAAAGCTAAGCAGACTTTAGTGCCTCTCTTTTTATTCTTCCCTTCCTCTCATATTTCCACCACAAGCAAAATGGAAGGTAGTTGTTACCACTGAATGGTAATACCATTGTTTTACCATTACTCATTGTTTTACCATTGAGGAATAGCAAAGTGTAGTTTTGCCTACAATACTGAGGAACCTTAGAATCAGAGATTCATTTAGGTTGGAAAAGACCTCTTAAGATCATCAAGTCCAACCATTAACCCATCACTGCCAAGTCCACCACTAAAGCATGTCCCATGTGCCACGTTGGCACATCTTCGAAATACCTCCAGGAATGGCAACTTAACCACTTCTTGGGCAGCCTGTTGCAAAGCTTGACAACCCTTTTGGTGAAGATTTTCCCCCTAATATCCAATCTAAACCTCCTTTGGTGCCACTTAAGGCTGTTTCCTCTCATCCTATCTCTTATTATTTGGAAAAAGAGACCAACACCCCCCTCATTAAAACATCCTTACAGGTGGTTGTAGAGAATGATAAGGTCTCCTTGAGCCTTCTTTTCTTCGCCTTGAGTTGGTTCTGATCAGAATTCAAATTCTAATAAAAAATAATAAATTATTAATTGTAAATGACAATTTATATAACTACAGGAAAGCAAAAATGATCAGTTTTTATTTTACAGCAGTGAGTTCTATAATTTTGACTAGTTAGAAAAAACAAAGTAATTTTGTTTTAAATATGTTCCCTAATCATGTCATTTGGTGCTCTATAATTCCTGTGTTATGGGAAACTGGAAGAATTTCTTTTCATATTATTCTCAACTAAATATCTCAATGGATATTTATCAGCTCAGTTACCAATTTTCCAATTTGAAGACTCCTAACCTATGTAATCTGTTTTGTGTGGAAGTTATTTCAAATCTCTGGTCACTCTTGTATGTTGCTTTTCTGTTCTGCTGTAGTCTTTTCAAATGTGACATTTGAAAGGAATGACACTAATCTGAAAGGGGAAAAAAATAAAGGGCAAAAGGAATTATTTTCCCCAACATGGAAACAATAAAGCAGTGGATCAGATTGTCCAGAAATGTTGTGTAGTCTTCATCCTTGGAAGTTTCCAAGACACGACTGGATAAAGTCCTAAATAACCTCACTGCATATCTGACTTGTCATTGACTGTGAGATTGGGTTAGACACAGCCAGTGGTGCTTCAAAGAGGCTACCTATGATCCCATTATCAGATAACCAGTCAGGGGACAAGAAGTCTGAAGTGTAGACTTAATACAAAGTCAAACTGATATTTTCTTCATTATTCTCTATTCTTTTCCTAAAACACTGTGTGTGCCTTTTCGACAACTGGTGAGTACTGAGCTGTTTTGAAAAAACTGTCTATGGTGCTCAAACCCCTCTTTACTAAGTGGGTAGGAGTCCATCATTATGCATGTAGGTGGCAGCTGCAACCAGAGCAGGGAAAAAACATCAAAGGGTGCTATTGTGAAGTGTGGCTTTGGGAGAAACATCCCCCCATTCTCTCTATGCCAAGTTACTTCCCTGAATCTGGACAAAAGCAGATAGTAAGGAGAAAGTATTTTGAGATTGCCTGGTTCTGTGGCTGCTGCTGTTGGCTGAAGCAGTGGCAAAAATGTTGGTTCCAAGAGAGAGAGCTGTCTGTTTCAAGGGAAAAGGACTGCACTTCATGCCCCTGGTGTGTCCATTGTCCCTGGTATGCTCCTGCACTGGAGAGACTGGACAGAGCTTTAGTTCCCTGACCATTCTTCTCCTGCTCTCTGGATAGATGACTCTTCTGGCCAGCTGCTTTTGTTCTTCCACTGGTCTCCAAATCTCTGTAGAGTACCCATACAGTCAGCATCTTGGCTCTGAGCGCCGCTGTGGCTTGTTACAGCCACAAGGAAGATATTTTCTTGCACATCTGTTGTTTTTCATTTATTAGTAATTAATTGAATGTGCCTTTTCAATAATCCCCTGCTATGAGATATGCCTGCAACAATTCACTGTCTATATTTGTGTATCCTGAATAGTTTTCTGTCACTTCAATGTTCTGTGCTGTACAAGGTATCAAGCTTCATTAAAGCCGTGTTCACCTCATCAGCCATTGGTGATCCACTCTTATATTCCACTCTTCTACTACTGAAGTTGGTTTAAGGTATATATGTAGGTCTTAATCTTACAACTGGTAGTTCAGCAGCTTTGTATTTTTTGTAAGAAACCTCTGGTCCTGGTGATATGTTACTTCCAAATGATCTGTCCATTCTAAAGCTTCCTTTGCTGACCATCAGAAAAAAGTTCTGACCTTCAGAAATTTTGCTGACAAATGTGACATCTCTGGAGTGTTCTAAAAGAACATCTAGATGATTTTATAGAGATATTTTAGCACCAAAAAAGATAGAAATCTGATTCTCTCTCTTTGTTTTAACCTTTTTTTATTTTTGAAGCTTACCCGTTTTTTAAGCAAAACCTCTGAGTT
This sequence comes from Cettia cetti, assembly GCA_013401135.1. NCBI lineage: Eukaryota > Metazoa > Chordata > Aves > Passeriformes > Sylviidae > Cettia > Cettia cetti. Next base: position 29,702 of record VZUI01051696.1, read on the forward strand.
AATGCAGCTTAGGAGTGGTATGGTTTGGTGGCCATACATCACTTGTGAGAGCCAGAAGCGTCTCGAGGCCTCCAGAGGGAGACCATGTCCACCTAAATAAGGTGTGTAATCTCAAGCACACAAGATCTTTTAGAGGTATTCAGCATCACTTACCTCTCTCCAGTCTCTACAGTCTCTGTAACAAACAAACAGTTTATAAGGACTGTTTTATTATGTGTCTAAAATTAGGTCCTTAAGAAAAACATCCTGGTTAGCTGTAATCACATGTGACTTTTGGGAGCCATGTACTGGTTGCCTGAAAGTTTCTAATCACCATAACTGCTCAAAGTGAAAAAAGGCCCCTTGAACACATTTGGCATTCAAACTGAAACGTCAGAGGATTTGTGCTGATGTTTTCTGTCATCTTAAAGGGGTTATTTCATAGCTCATAATCTTAAAAAGTATTACTGGTTACTTTTTCCCTTTCATTCTCCATTGCATCATCAGAGTATGCTGGTATTTAAGTCTGGCTTCGTAGGGGAAAAGTTTGGAAGCTTCTTTACAAAAAAGCTATTTAGAATAAAGCTTGAGAAACAAAGAGCAGAAACAATAGGTAAGCTGGATTTGGGAGATAACTAGCTATCCAGAGCACTTTTCTTTATCTGTATAGATCTCTTAAACCAATCACCAAGTGGCAGGCTTTGGCTACTGTGACTTGATTTTTTTTTTTTTTTTTTAACACACAGATAAACCCCTGAAGTTTCCAATTTCTCCAAAAGACTTCCACTTTCCCTTTATATCCCAGGTCTGTCCTGTGTATTTTCTGTTTTATAACTCTTGTTTCCCCGGGGCTGCTGAAATTGTCTGCTCTTTAGATCCCAGAGCCGACTAAGGCACGTCTGGTTGGGAAGATACCATATTCCGTGGGAAGCAGGGGTGAGGATGCCTGGGCGGAGGGGAGGAGGCGGGGGAAGGGTGAGGGGTTGTATTCTTGACCTTAGGTAGCTGGTGCTGAGAGGTAGCGCATTGTGTGGGAGCACAGAGAGAGCTGGAGCTCGTGGATGGGAAGGAGGGAGCGAGGAGAAGGAAGGAGGAAGCTGGGACAGCGAGGGGGGAGGAGGAGGAGAGAGCAGCATCTCTATCTTTCTTTGCAGACCACGCTGCTAAACAGCGAGGGGAGGCTCATGCTTCCCTAATATCCAAGACTCCCTGCTTCCAGCGTGGTCTCAGACAGAGCAACAAAGAGGGTCTCAGAGGTAAGAGCCGTGCAACTTGCAAAGCTGTAGCTTCTGCCAAAATAAGGGGAAGCAGCAGCAACAATAGAGAGAAAAGATTATCAGCACCTGGGAATGCTCCGAGACGGCAGGGGGGTAAGTGGAAGCCCAGGGCTCCCGAAGGTTAGGGAAGTGTTAGTCGCAGCAGCCGCAGGAACGGAGTACGAGGGGAGCGGAGCAAGATCCGAGGGGATGGGGATAGCAGCCAGGAACATTGGGCTGCTGTGTCCCGACTGCCTGTGTGGGAAGAGGAGAGAAGGGGGTAGCAGCATAACTGATACATGGAACCTAACAAAGGATAGAAATCGTTTATTTACCCAAAATATAGTTTTGAAGTGAAAAAACCTGAAAAAATTCACTACTTTGTGCATGTCAGAAGAAAAAAAAAATAAACAAGAAAACCGAAGTTAAAGTTTGCATATTGTTTTGATTTTTTTTTAAATTACTTGGAAGTTTAATTTTTCATTTTAGGACAATGTTTGAGATCAAAAATGCAGTTAATAACAACAACAAGAAAAAAAGACAACATTCCCAAAATAATGTGGTTTTTAAAATCAAATAAAATGAGCTGTTTGACATTTTAAGAAAATATTTGTGACACAAGGTATGTTGTTTGACCTGAGAAATACTGTTTCATTTAATTTAGAAAAACCCCCCCACAATTTTATAGTGGCCTGAAATGAAATCTCTAGTTTTGTGTTTTCATCCACTCAGACTTAAAAAAAAAATCAGCCATTTGGTTAGATATATTTATAAAGTGAAATGTTTACTTTTAGTTGTGGATAATGGGAGCTTAAATGAAGGAGACAAACTATAGAATCTCTACATTGCAAAAATTGATGTTTGCTTTTTTGCTTGTGCTTTGTCTCATTTACTTTACTTTTTGAGGTATGGGCTGCATTGGTTTTGATCTAATACTTCATAGACCCTTCTGAAATTATTAATTAATAAAAGTTACAGTGTCGGTGTTTGTTTTTAAACGTGTAGAACCACCTACAGAGAAAATGAATAGTGGTTTGTATGTCTTATGAGTGAGAGTCTTTAGGACCTAATGATTTTTTGGTGGGTGGGGTTTGTTTGTTTGTTGTCTATGAAACATAGAATCATTCTCCGAAGCTGGACATTCTGGAATATTTTGCTTAATTGGATGTTTCTCTGTTTTCATCTCAACATTAGGTAACTAAAATAGCTGTAGTGAGCTGGTTTGATGTGTGAGGGAGGAAATTGGAACCACTATCCTGGTGCATTAGGAACTTGGAGGTGGTAGAGATAGGTTTCATTTGCTTTTTTGTCAGTGTAAATTTACTGGTACAAGTGCACATCAGATCAACATCAGGGTCTGTACTGATCTAAGTTGCCTTTTTTTTCTTATAAATGAGAGGAAAGACACATCACAGCAATGGGACTTCTCTTCCACCAGTTTTTACAATGATCTTAATTGCCATTTCAGGGCTTATTTCACTTATTTTATTATTTTCAGAATATAAATAATAGTCTGACATTGCTTATCATGTCTGGTGCAGTACTTGTCACCTCTAGCTTTGAAATTTACTTAAGTTAGTAGACAATCAGAGTTTTTATTATAAAAGAAAAAACAAATTAACTTCCTTTTCTGTCAGCCCACCCCCTTGTTTATACAACTAGATTGGCTTCTGGGGTTTTTTTGGTGGTTTTTTTTGGTTTTTTTTTTGTATCTTTTGATTTGCTGACTTCAGGAACAACATTTTTGAAACCTCTTGTTCTGTTTTGTCCTTGATGTGCAACTGTTTAAGAAAATATTGAATCAATTGAGGCTTTAAATCTTTTATTTCCTCAGAAAACCTAAATGTACTATATACAAAGTGATCTTTTTCTTTTTCTTTTTCTTTTTCTTTTTCTTTTTCTTTTTCTTTTTCTTTTTCTTTTTCTTTTTCTTTTTCTTTTT
>VZUI01051698.1:0-32872 GCA_013401135.1 Cettia cetti
AAATGACAGATTTTTTTTTTTTTTTTTTTGTAATCCGCTTCATTTTGCAGGACACGAGGCAATTCTCTTTGTAGCTTCTAGCGTGGGAAACTCTGCATGGTTTCCAAGGGTTCCATGAAATTAAAATTTGGCAGGATTAAGGATATTTGAGTTGTGTTCTTGTGTGGAGACCTTGAGTCCATCACCTTCCATTTCCAAGTGGTTTTGCTTTTTGAGTCATTCCTGTGAGGAGGAGCAGGGAGGAGCCCTCAGCTCTGCTCTGGTTCTGTCTGGAGGTGCTTGGGAGGCACCTCCTTGCTGAGTTGCGTTGGGATTTCTCCATCCCAGCACTGGATTTGTTTGAAATCCTTTGGAATTTATTTATTTATTCTCCCATTTATTTTAGATTGGGAATTCCAATGTCTTGCTTGTCTTGGAGTTCAGTTGTTCCACCACTGGCCTGTGCCATAAAATATTAAAATTCAAGTCCTGCTGAACGAATGATCTGAGGGAAATTTTTTTTTCCTAAGCAATTCCTCTCCTTTCTAATGGTTTTATGTATAAATTGCATTCCAGCACTGGAATGTTCTAATGGAGATGTGCAAAATTTTGTCCATTTTGTTGAGAAACACCTGAAGAACCAAATTGTCACCCTCTGGCCACCAACTGGCTTCTTGTGTGGAAATTGGGTGGAAATTCCCCTTGGAAATACTTTGCTGCTTTAAATTTAAGACCAGCCTTAATCCTGCATAAAATCAATCCACAGAAAATAAAACAAAAGTGAATTTCACTGCCAGTCATGGTATCCTTTGGGATGCCTCAGAGGGATGAATCCATAGCAAGGCCTCTGCTCTCTCCCCATGTTTGCCAGGGATGGCTTTGGTGGACAAAGAATTCTTCATCACATTAATTAGAGTTGGGTTAACGAAGAGTGAGGCAGAAATGTGAATTTTGGTGCTGAATGGTGAATTGTGATGAGCTTTGAGTGTCCTTTGGGATCCCCCCCTATACCAAAACCTGCTGGTAACATTGGCCTGGTTGATCTTAGTTGTCTCACCCCTACAAATGAGAATTTTAGACACCTATCCCAAAATCTGACAAATTGGCTTCTAATTCCAGCTAAATGGCATCTTTGTGAGCTCAGGAGCTCAGCCTGGCTTAGCTCAGGGTCTTCTTAAGCCTTTACCTCTCATTCCTGGATTTCACCCTTTGTTTTCCAGTGATCTCTTGCATTTTCATTAATTTTGTTGAATTTAGATCGTAATTGCAGCCTTGGCACTGGACAGCACCAATCCAGGGGCACAACAACATTTTCTTGTGGGAGCTCAGCCCTGCTAAACCTTTCTCAATCTGTTTTTTCCCAATTTCTTTTGGTTTCCCATCATCCAGCTGCGTGGTCGCTGTGTCTTTCCAGGAGCACCACTGAACATTCATATTCACCATCTCCAGCGAGACATTTTTAATAAATAAATATATTTTAAATACTGGGGCTTCGAGACTGTGAGGGGAAAAAAAAAAATTAGATCTCAGAGCACATAAAAATAACACTGAGGGGTTTTATTCTCCAAACTGGGCCAGCTGTATGAAAACATTTATTAAAAACGAGCTCCCAAACGGACGGCTCTGCTCCCAAGCATCATTAATTCCCTGCTCCACGTTCCATTTGTGCCGTGTTGCAGCTGCTAATGAGGTTCTAGAGCAGGGATGACAAAGGAGAGGGAAAGCTGCCACTCACCACTGGTGAAATAAATTTGTCACCTTGCCACCAGCTCACCTGTAATTGGGAGAGTTGTGTAAAAAAACCTGAGTCAAAGCCACTTCTAGGAGTATTCAGGGATGGGGATGAAAATGTCAGGGATGAGGGGTTTTTTCAGCTCCTGCAGCACAAACCGGGCTGGGAATCACTGGCTGCGAGTCCCTTTTCCCTGCACAAATGTATATTGATTAATAAAGGGAGAGCCTGGCCTGTGCTGGCACTTTTAAGTGATAAACAGTTCTGCAGCAGTGCAGAGGGTGTATTAAAGGCTAAGAGCTAATGACTTTTCTGGTGGATGTAACACATTAAAAGCAGCGGGGAGCTGCAGCTATTTTATCACCCCACTAATGTCCCTGACAACATTCACTTGGTGGGAGTGAATGGATGGGAATCCATTTGGAGGAGTAAATTAAAATACCTTAAAAAATGCCTTTAATAATAGCTCCAGAGCTCAGCAGGATCAGAGAAGGGAGAGATACAAAAGACCAATTAAATTATCCCCTCCATCTCCCTGCCCAGGCACTGATATTCCTGATTATGCTGTGCCTGCTGGATGATTCCAGGAGGATTTTTAGTGATTCAAGTGAGGGAATAATGTCAGGGCTGGAAGTTGGGGCTGTCACAAACTTCCCCCTGTGTCCAACCAAATTTTCCCTTCCCTGCTCCTCTGCACTGCATGTGAAATGGGAATAAATGAAAGGAAATCCTTGTCCAAGGGATAATTCTCCTATTCCTTGATTTTAAGTTTGTAGGAAAGCTGGGTTAGGAGCCAGCTGGGGATCAGGGATTTATTGGATTGAAGATTATGGAAAAGCTTCTCCTCATGTGGATACTTCCAGTCCAGCCTGGGATTTTTGGAGGTATTGAGATCACCTTGACAGGGAATTCTTGGCTTGTCCAGCATTGGAACAGCTGCTCAGGGAAGTCCCCATCCCTGGATGTGTTCAGAAGTGTGGAGGTGGCACTTGGGGACATGGTTTGGTGGTGGCCATGGCTGATGGTTGGACTCAGTGGTCTGAGAGGTCTTTTCCAGCCTTAACCTTGATCCTGCTGAGATCCAACCCTTTTTTGGGATGCTGGGAAGCTCCTGGGTGCTGGCTCAGAGTTGATGTGCTGAGAATTCTTGTTTTGTAAGGAATTCAGGAAATTTGAACAGCTCTGGTGTGTTTTGGGGGGACAGATTCACTTTGCTGGTGCTGGAGAATAAAATGCCACCACTTTTAGATATTCCAGAGCTCCTGGGATGGGGCTTTGGTTGGATTGGGGTTTTAAGCACAACTTGTGAGTCTTCTGCTGTGGAATTGAAGCTCAAAATCAGAGTAAATTAATCAGATCTGAAGCATAATCAGCCAGTGAGGTTCACCCAGTGATTTCTCCACCCAGTAATTTCCTCATCAAGTCCGTAATTCCATTGGGAATGTGGAGACTCTCCCAGGAAAGCCGGGCTTAATTTTGAGCCTGTCAGAGATGGAGAATCCAGCACACCCAGCTGTTCCTGTGGTTAATTAAGAAACACAGAGCTCCTTTCTGCTCTCCTGTGATCCAGCTTCAGATGTGCTGGTTGGGAAGTCTGGAATGAAGTAAAAAGAAGGAGCTTGGAAAGGATTCCAACATCACAGGCATTCAGGAGGTCACAAAGGAAAGGGTTTTTTACCTTTTTCTATGCAAATATCATCAAAATGTCATCAGAGACGAATGCAGGTCATCAGGGCTACCTGGAACAGGCAGCTGAGTGGAGCATTTCTCCTTGGAAAAACTTTCCCCGTGGGGTTCTCCAGTCACATTTTTCTGGCTTGATGGTGACAAAATTCAAATTTGTTTCTGCTGGGACAAAGGAGCTGAAGGTGATGGGAGTGAACATCACCCTGAGGGCAGAGGGGAAGAGCTGAGCTGCAGCCCAGGAGTTAAATCCATGTCCTGCAGGGAGAGGTTGGATGGTTCTGGGATTCTGTAGGAAGGGATTCAGTTTAATTGGAAACTGGAGAAATGAAGCCAGGCTGGGAGAGCTGGGGCTGCTCACCTGGAGAAGGGAAGAGCTCTCCAGGGAGAGCTTCCAGCACATTCCAGGCCCTGAAGGGGCTCCAGGAGAGCTGCAGAGGGGCTGGGGACAAGGGACAGAGGGACAGGACACAGGGAATGACTTCAGATTGGAAAAGGGGAAATTTGGGTGGGATCTTGGGCAGGAATTGCTGCCTGGGCTGGAATTGCCAGAGCAGCTGTGGCTGCCCCTGGAGCCCTGGAATGTCCAAGGCCAGGCTGGACTCTGGGGCTGGAGCAGCCTGGGACAGTGGGAGATGTCCCTGGCAGTGGCAGGAGGGTTGGACTGGATGATCCTGAAGGTCCCTTCCAACCCAAATCATTCCATGGTTCCATGAAATCTTTCTAAGGAAGTTCCCTTTCTAAGGAAGTTTCCCCCAGTCTGGAGCACAAGTTTATCTCAAATTTAACAAAGAATTCAATGAAAATCCCATTCACCCACACCCCATCCTTGTGCCTCCTCTCCAGTCCTCCCCAGCTTTGGGATTTGGCCTCTCAAACTCCAGAAAAGCCACGAGTGTTTTAGCTCTGTGGGTTGAGTTTGAAATCACAGAGCTGCTGATTTAATTTTGAATCCTTGCAGAGCTTTGCAAACCCTGGTGGCAGCCTCCCCTCTCCGTGCTTTAACTGGGTCTGATTGATTCTGCATTTACTGGGCTCGTGCAGGGCTGCACAAGGAAATGGCAACTTTGTGTTCCAAACAGGGGCTCTGTGAAATCCCAAATATTGAACAGTGTTCAGAGGAGGGAAATTTCTGCATGGTCACAGTAATACAGCAATGAGCAGATTTTATGGTTCATGTTCTTTTTTTTTTTTTTTTTTAAACAAATGTACATTTTGCTCTTCATCAATATTCCAGTTCACTGGAGCAAAGCTTTCTTGGATCACACAGTGCCAGGTAAATAAGATTTATTCAAGACCTTGTTTGTGCATTCATTTGCCTCCTGTAACATCACATTTAAAGAATTCCAGCAGATCCTGGGCTCACATCCATGGGGTGAATTAACTCAGGACCTCTCAGGATAAATCCCATAAAAATTAAAATATCACCTGCATTGAAACAGGCAGAGTTATGGTTAAAAAAATTTAAAAAATCCCTTTGGAGTTAGGAGAATTTGGGAAGCAAAGTTGTAGTAGGGTGTAGTATAACCATAATAACAGGCACAGCTGATAGTGGAATAATGGATTTTCCTGGAAAAAAGCTGGGAGAGGAAAGCAGGCTATCAGATTGGAGACTGTAAAAAGAGATTTTGCTGCTAAACACGGGTTTGAATGGAATTGATACATTCTAAAAACTCCAGCCCTTTGCAAAACCTGGATGTGCCAGAAAGAAAAGTGGAAAAATGGTGTTAGTACTCCACCTGGGATAACCACTGATCAGCAGAAGAGGGAATTTAGATTCTCCTCTTTCCTCTGATAGCAAAAAAACATGAATTTAGTTGGTTCAGGGCTGGTTTTACTCCTCTGTTTTATGGTTTCACTATTTTATTTTAGTGTTGGTGCTGGAATAGGGCTCCAGGTTGGCTCCCCAGGGCACTGATGGATCCAGCTCTTCCCATTCCCACTCCCCTGGCCTCAGGGCTGGTGTTGGCTATTTTAGAGCCACTAAAGAGGATTAAACAGCCCATTTATCCCAAAATTCCAGGCAAACTGGCTCCCTAGCCTTTTAGGTTTCAATGGCTCCCATCTCTAGCTCTGCTCATTCAGTGAGAGTACTTCCAGTGGCCTCATGAGGTATTTGGGAGAAATTTGGGCAAAAGGCTCCAATTTCTATCTCCCTTTCCCACTGCCCTCCAGGGCTCTGACAGCACTTGATATTTATCAGCTCACTACAGCCTGGCCAGGTATTTAAGCTTAAGGAATTGAAGTTTTGTCCCTTGGGAATGGTGCCAAATCCAGAGCTGTGGCTCAGCACTGAGCCTGAAGAGCTTTGAAAATTTTCCCTCTCTCCTGTTTTCTGCTTTAATTACAGCTGGGCTCTGTTTGGTGCTTAAAAATTGTGAGGTGTCAGCTAAACTCCAGCTTAAAAATTAGATCAGGCTTTATTAATTCTTCTCCTGTGAGGCAGCCACGTCCTGCCCTCATCTGGTGCCTTCCTCTGCCAAGGCATCTCAAGGAGGTATTTTGTGATGGGCAAAAATCAACTAAAAATGGACAATTCCTCCAGTGCCAAGGTCTCTTCCTCCATCTGCTGTGTTTTGGTGAAGACATTTCTGAGCAGGATATTCCCATCTTTTGTCTGCTTTCCCCAAGGAAATGGAGCAAGGGAATGGAGATTCTCCCTCCCAAGGCATGGGAAAAGCTGTGATTTCTGAAAAAAAAATAAAAAAATTAAAAATTGAGGGAGAGGATTGTTCCTCTAATCCAAGTGCTCCTCATCAGGGAGCTAGAAAATAAAATTATGCACTTCCCATCCCTGGAAAAGTCCAAGGCCAGGTTGGATGGGGCTTGGAATAATCTGGGACAGTGGAAGGTGTCCCTGCCCATGGCAGGGGTGGCACTTTAAGGTCTCTTCAGCCCAAATTGTTCTCTGGTTTTATGAAAAGCTGAAAGTTTTGGAGGTTTGAGCTCATGGTTTGAATTTCTGCATGTCGAGGACTTGTTGAAAATCACCTTTGTCCTGAAACTGCATTTTTAAGGAAGCCTTAAAAACATCCCCCAGCTGCATCCTCCAGTCATTTTAAACCCCCTCCATTGGGGTTGCACAGGGCAAGAATCCCACAGGAACGGCTGGAATGCTGAAATCCCAAAGGAATGGTTGAAATGCTGAAATCCCAAAAGAATGGCTGAAATATTGAAATCCCAAAGGAATGATTGGAATACTGAAATGCCAAAGGAACTGCTGAAATCCCAAAGGAATGGCTGGAATGCTGAAATCCCAAAGGAATGGCTGGAACTGCTGAAATCCCAAAGGAATGGTTGAAATGCTGAAATCCCAAAGGAATGGTTGAAATGCTGAAATCCCAAAGGAATGGCTGGAATGCTGAAATCCCAAAGGAATGGTTGAAATGCTGAAATCCCAAAGGAATGGTTGAAATGCTGAAATCCCAAAGGAATGGCTGAAATATTGAAATCCCAAAGGAATGGCTGAAATGTTCAAATCCCAAAGGAATGGCTGAAATATTCAAATCCCAAAGGAATGGCTGAAATATTGAAATCCCAAAGGAATGGCTGAAATGTTCAAATCCCAAAGGAATGGCTGAAATATTCAAATCCCAAAGGAATGGCTGAAATATTGAAATCCCAAAGGAATGGCTGAAATGTTCAAATCCCAAAGGAATGGCTGAAATATTCAAATCCCAAAGGAATGGCTGAAATATTCAAATCCCAAAGGAATGGCTGAAATATTGAAATCCTGAAAGAATGGCTGGAATGCTGAAATCCCAAAGGAACTGCTGGAATAATATCTCCAGCTCTGCTTGTTCTGTGTCACCCCCCAGTCAGAGCAGGAATTCTGCCTGCCCTGGAGCTGCTTTACATCACCTGAAGCTCCAGCCCAGCTGGGAATATGGAGCAAATCAAGGGATAATGGCAAATGTTTGCAAAACCCATTAAAGACAAACCCCACAGTGTTAATAACCACCGTGCTCTCTGTTTTATCCTCATCCCCGACCGCAGCTGAGGGACAGGAGGGCGTCAGGAGGAATTTCTTTTTATTTTTAGCAGCCTTCAGCCTCTTTGAAAACCTTCCTGGAGGAGTAATGAACCATCCCCTCGGCGTGGTGTTGGGATTCAGGTGTGAGGGGCTGGATATTGTTCCCTGGATGAGTTTCCTTGTTAGTGTGGGTTTGGTTTTTTTTAAAGGCTCCATTGAAGTGCCTCACCATAAAATTAAGCTTTGATCACATCCATTTGCTGCTAACAAAACCAGATGGGGCAGAGGCAACGGGATCGTGGCTCTGGGATAATGTGTGAGCTGCCTTTCATTTTGGGGACTTTCAGAACGAATCCAGCTGTCCCAAATGCCTCCTCAGACAGGGTGTCCCCAGGGATACCTGCAGAGGTGGCAGCAGGGCTTTGGGAAAGGTTAAGATGTGGCATTGAAATGGCTATTACGTATCTGGCAGTGTCTTCTTTCATATGGTAATTCCTTTTTTTTTTCCCCCTTTGATTATATTTTTTTAATCATTCATGTAGCATTCTGTCCCCTTAAAATCAGTAGGGTTTATTCTAAAATCCAGATACTGGCAGGAGCTTTGTTGGAATTTTAATGTTGTTGAGGAAGATAAGTGGGAAAAATTCCATAAAAACCACAATTCTTTCTGTTTTAACATCCACTCTTGGGTTTTTAGGTTGTTGTTGTTTTCTCCAAATGCTGAGTTACAAAAATAAATTGAAACGAGCTGGATCAAGGCCAGGTTTGATTCCTCCTCGTGTGGTTTTGTGTCCAAGCCAGGAGGGTTCACATGAGGATTCCTGGCAGATCCTGCTCCTGGGAAGCTGCAGGAGGTCAGTTGACACCACAGGTCTGCTGCAATCCCCACCCTCCTGCCACCACTGAAATCCTAGTGGAAAAGGAAAAATTGGATTATCCACACAAAAAGGAAGGGAATTGCTTTTGTCTTCTGTGTTGCTGCATGAGTTAGGGAGGATTTTCTTACATTTTTTTATTCCTGAGGGATCAGTGGTGGCTTTAATCCCTCACCACATTTCTCAGCCCATCGTGGGCTTGACTTTAATCTCAAACCACGTCAGGCTCTGCTCAGGTGAGACCTCACCTGCAGAGCTGCCCCAGCCCTGGGGACAACAGCAGCAGCACCTGCAGCTGCTGCAGAGAGTCCAGAGGAATCCATGGAGCTGCTCCAGGGCTGGAGCCCCTCAGCTCCCAGGAATCCAGGCTGGGAGAGCTGGGGGGCTCACCTGGAGAGGAGAAGCTCCAGGGAAAGCTTCCAGAACATTCCAGGGCCTGAAGGGGCTCCAGGAGAGCTGCAGAGGGGCTGGGGACAAGGGACAGAGGGACAGGACACAGGGAATGGCTTCAGATTGGAAAAGGGGGAATTTGGGTGGGATCTTGGGCAGGAATTGCTGCCTGGGCTGGCATTGCCAGAGCAGCTATGGCTGCCCCTGGAGCCCTGGAATGTCCAAGACCAGGCTGGATGGGGCTGGAGCAGCCTGGGACAGTGGGAGGTGTCCCTGCCCATGGATGGGGTGGAATGGGATGAGCTTTTTTTCTTCCAAGTGCAGTTGGGAGCCAAGAACGAGCCAGGAACAGCACAGGCAGTGCCTGAGCCTTCAGGGAATCCCTGTCCCAAGGATTGGGGAGAGTTCCCAACGAGGATGAGGTTGGAAGGGGATTTTTTTACCAAGTAAGGGCCAGGGAATGGAGCAAGATCAATTCCTGTCCCTCTGGAGGAGCAGGATCAGGGATCAGGGCTTCAATCAGGAAGTCATTGGAGGGATGGAAGTTGGGCTCGTGGGGATATGGCAGAGGTGGCCATTTGGGGGTTGATGAGATTTTGCTCTGAGTCACCAACTTCTCCTCGCCTCCTGATGAACACAGAGGAAGGGGGGCCCTTTCCAAATCCCTGGGATCCTCCCATATAGTTTGAGTCCAGAATTTCTCAGATCAGCCAGGGTTCCCAAATGCTTCGGTATCTTCCTTTGCTGCAGTTCAGGAATAATCCTTCACTCTACTGAGAGCATTAATAATTCAATTTATATCAACCTGGGACTTCCATGACCTCCCCTCTGTCCTGTTTGCAGCAACAAAATCGAACACAGCAGGCAAAATAAATACAAACTGTGCCAAGTCACTGTGGGTGGCCTCAGAAATCCCAGAATTCATGTGGAGGTGGTGGAATCTTGGACCTTTTCTGGATATATGGTACCTCCTGCAGGCTGGAGGAAACCAAACCTGCTCATTGGGGGTTTTAGTGGCACTCTGGGCTCTGTTTGGGGTGGCAAGGTGGGGATTGATCAAAGGTTGGACTGGATGGTCCAGGAGGTCTCTTCCAACCTCAGTAATTCCAGGATCTGTAGGATGTGGAGCAGCACTTTGAGCTGTGTGTATCTCTAAAAATCACATTTTTGCCTTTTGAGGTTTCACCTAATGAAGGAAAGACCTTGAACTTCAGCAAGTGGCTCAGAAATCCAAACTTCAAACCCTTAAACCACTTTCCTCCTTTTCTTGCCCAGTTTTTCCTTTCCCTCAATTTCTTCAGCCTCCCCAGAGCTGCTGGCAGAGCAGCACCTGCTCAGCCTCAGGGAGCATCAGCTGCACATTTGCATCTGTGACAACAATGAGCAAAGCAGGAGAGTGCTGGAACCCTGGGCACTGAGAATTTTGGGGTTTCTGTGCTGCCAGGCACTGACCCCCAGGCAAACCCTGCACTGACCTGAGGCCTTGGAAAAGGCTCCCAAAATTGAGTGAAGCCCTGGGATTGTGGGGGTGGAGTTTGGATAGAAGTGTGTGACAGCACAGGGTGCAAAACTCAGAGTTTAAGGGTTTAGAATACAGTAATAAATATAAAGCAAGATGGAGGATTTAGGGGATGGGCTAAGTCCTTCTTTTTCACTTTCTTCTTCATGGTTTGGGTGGTATTTTGTAATTGAGTGAAGAAGTCTGCATTGCAGGCCACGGGTATTTGGTTATTGGGTTAAAAGTAAAAATAATTTAGGTGTCATCTCGTTATTGAACAATTAGTGCTTAAAAGACCTTGGAGAGACAGAGCCATTTGTCACTTTGTTAGCCAGAACTCACAACTTGTGAGACTGTAGATAAAATATCATAGATATAGATGTAATATATATATATATATAAGAGATAATAGATATAGAGACATAGATAAGAATTAACAAACATCTGAGTCCCAACATGAAAACTGCATCACCCGAGCTTTAATCCCGGCAGTAACAGAGGAAAAGAAGATAAGAAACCCACAGGAGAGGGCTGAGGTGAGGATCCACTGAGCTGCTGCTCACCCCTGGGCTTTTGTCCCCTCCCCAGAGCACGGTGATCGTGGAGAAGACTGTGCAGGACCTGATGAACCTCATGCACGACCTGAGCGCCTACTCGGACCAGTTCCTGCACATGGTGTGTGTGAAGCTGCAGGAGTACAAGGACACCTGCACCCTGGCCTACAGGTACAGCCCAGACAACATTCCAGGGGGAATTGCTGCCCTCAGGGGTGGGCTGATCTGCTGGGAGCACTCTGGAGTTGCTTCTCTGCTGGGGTGGAGGAGGGTGTTTCCTGCTAGGGGTGAAAGAGCTGGGATAATGGTCAGTGGAATGTGGGGAGTTGGGGTTTCCCATGGATTTATCCACTGCAGAGCGTGGTTTGGGGTCTTGAGGTGTGGATGACAGTGGTGGCAGAGCTTAGAAGTTACTCCAGTTCTTCCCTTAGGCAGGATGAGACCTGCCAGGGCCTGAAGGGGCTCCAGAGAGAGCTTCCAGCACATTTCAGGACCTGAAGGGGCTCCAGGGAGAGCTTCCAGCACATTTCAGGACCTGAAGGGGCTCCAGGAGAGCTGCAGAGGGGTTGGGGACAAGGGACAGAGGGACAGGACACAGGGAATGGCTTCCCACTGCCAGAGGGCAGCAATGGATGGGAGCTTGGGCAGGAATTGCTGCCTGGGCTGGCATTGCCAGAGCAGCTGTGGCTGCCCCTGGAGCCCTGAAATGTCCAAGGCCAGGCTGGACAGTGCTTGGATCACCCTGGGATAGTGGAAGGTGTCCCTGCCCGTGGATGGGGTGGCACTGGATGGTCCCTTCTAACCCCAGCCATTCCATAATTCCATGATAAAAGGTGACCTCAAGTTGGCCACAGAGAGCCTAAAGTGTCGTCTTTAAAAATAAATGGCTGAATGTTCCTTTTGCTCGCTGGTGAAATAATTCAGATTCTTCATTTGAACATTTGCAAGGAATTCAGCTTTATTTGAATTAATTCTATTGAGATTTGGGTATTCAGGTCCCATGGCAATTTAGGAATTTCAGGATGAGAGGAAATGGCCATAAGTGGCACAAGGAGAGATTTAGATTGGATATTAGGAAAAATTTCTTCCTTGAAACATTGATCAGGTATTGGAAGGGGCTGCCCAGGGCAGAGGTGGAGTCCCTGTCCCTGGGGGGATTTAAAGCCCTGTGGAGGTGGCACTTGGGGACACGAGTGGCCTTGGCAGTGCTGGAAATGGTTGGATTCAATCCTAGAGGTCTTTTCCAACCTGAGTGATTCCATGCTTTTAGGAATCAGTAACCACATGAATCCACTCACCCTGGGTTTGGTGAAAGCTTCCCAAAACAATTCTAGAAACTGACAGGGAGTCACCAAATTCTCTGTCCTTGTTCCATTGGCCTTTTGGGATGATCCATCCCTAACATTCCCCAAGATCAAGGCACCACAATCCCACTGGCCATGGACGTGTTTGGGTTAAACCCTTCAAGTGCTTGATTTATCAGAGATTTCCTGGGTTTTATAACATCTATAAATAACTTTATAGATAACTTTACTGGATTTATAATATCCATAAATAGCTTCTAAGGACATCCCAGTTGTCCATCTGTAAAACAGCCCTCCTGGACAGGAAAACCAGGATCATGCCCCATTCCCTGGGGATAAATAATTGCATTAAAAACCACTTCAAGATGCTGCAGGAATGTGGGCTGAAATAGCTGCTCTACATCATCCCCTCCATGGCTATTGAGCCTGAAAAAGCCCTCGTGCTTCCTGACCAAGAAATCAACTTCCCATTGCCTGATTTTATTCAGGAAAAACTTCATCCGGCAAACAGGCTCATCATCATCATAATCATCATCATCATCATCATTATTATTAACAATAGCAGTGAGCAGAGGCTAAACTTTGTCTGAACAACCCCCTAAATCGGGAACTGCTCGTGTGCCATTGTCCAAAATATTCCTTTTTCACCCAAAACTTGCCTGCCTGGAGGCAGACAATGGATTTGATTTGTTTGGCTTGAACTTGAAGGTCCTTCCTTCCTTTGCCATTCCTGGCTTTGGCACCTGCTGAGGGCTAATTAGGACAACGCTAATTTGGCCATCTCCTGATTGCAGCGAGAGGAAAAAACAGGAAATGTTCTCGTTTTGCTGCTGGCAAATGACTGAAATAGAAATCCGTGTTCATTCCCGGGAATGCAGGGGAGCGGAGCTGCTCCCGGCGTTCCTGCTTCCATCCGTGGGGAAGTTATGCCCTCTGCAGGGATCTGGGCTCCACGCAGCCCTGCCCTTTGCTCCAGGCTTTTCCCTGGGGTGTTGGGATGGATAAATCCTGGTGTTGGTGAAGTTGGTGGGCTCAGGATTATTTACAGCTCCTTAAAATCAGGAGCAACTCCTCGGAGCTGGGAGTCGATGCCATCCAGCAAGGGCCGCTCTTGGGATGGCAAAGAAGGAGAATTTGGGAAGGCAGAGAGGTGTTTTTGTAGGATTTGTTCCTCCAGGGGGAATGTGAGCAACTGTGGGTGAAAAGCATCCCAAGGGAGGCTCCTCCAGGCAGGATTTTATCCAGAGTTCTCTGTGGAACAGCTCGGGAAGGACGTCAGCACTGGGAAATGCACAGCTGAGATTGTTCATGTCTGAGCTCCGTTTGGCTCCTGTTTTCCAGGGATTTAAAAGGAAAAATATCAAACCTAAAGGGGCTGGATGGGATTGGACATTCCTATAAATAGCAGCTCTCATGTGTTAATTGATGACGAATTTTGGACGTTCAGTGTAGGTGAGGTGCCTCCTGCAAATCGCATTTTTGTCCAAATTCCAAATCCAGTTTGCCACCCAAACTGTTTACAAACGTCAGCTCTGATTTCTGACTAATTGATGAGGGGCTGGGGCTGAAAATGCAAATAAAAACAGGAGATGGAGCCCCCAAACCTCCTGCCGTGCTGGCAGCACTTTCCAGTCGTGTCCAACCCCCGACTCCAGCAGATTTTCCAGGAGAGCAGCTCAACTCCGGAGTTAAAAAACATTTTATGTTAAAAACCTGAGTATAAAACCATTTTTGTGGGATTTTTGGAGATACTGAAAGGTGAAACCTGCCCAGTTCACAGTTGCTGCCCTTAACACGAGCCCTTCTTTTTAATCTTCTGCCATCACCCTTCTCCAACAAAATTTGCTGTCTCAAATGCCTAAAATTCATCTCTTTCCATGTTTTTCTACATAAATTTGCCAATATTTACTCATACCCACGTTGAAGTTGCACATTTTATTTTGTTGTCCACTCTAAGCTCTGTCTTGTGTGTCCACCTCCTTCTTCCTCATCTTCATCCTCACCTTGTTCATTTTTGAACCTCTCCGAAGGCTCTGAGTAAAGGAATCCTTCACCCAAATGAATTTTTTTTTAAAATTAGTCTTAATAAGACTTTAATAAGTCTTAAAAAGAGATGGGCATCACCAAAATGTGGTTGAGAGAGTTTAAAAAATGATTAAATCCTCTGGAGGTGCTCAGCTCCTTCCCTGGAGGCAGCTTCTGGTGACCAGCCTCCTTTGGCTGAACTCTGTCAGCTGAAGTTTGGGGGGAAAAAATGGGAAATAATTGGGCCTGGATTGCTCAAAATGGTGAAGAAAAGAAACCCCTCCTTGCTTTCCAGCCAGACAAAATAAATCTAAGCCCCTTTTTTCTAATTGAGAAAGAGCAGATGAATTCAGCCAAAATGTGGCAGCCAAACAGGATTTTTTTGATTGCCCAGGAAATGCTTTTACCACTCATTTTGCTGCTTCTTAGTGGCATCTTCCCCTCTTTGCATGACCTTTTGGGGTTCAAGTTGCCTTTTTTGGCTCTTTTTGGGGCAGGGGTGTCCCCTCAGGCTGGCCCAGCTGCTTTTTGACCCTTGGCTGCATGAGCTCAGCATGGAAACATCACCTTGGCCGTGGGAAGAGGAGAAAATCATCCAAAAATTTCACCTGGCACGAGGCAGAGGAGCCCAATTAGCCCCTGTGGCTTCCAGATGTTTCCTGCTGGAAAACCACAGCCCCTCCAGCTGTGTCCAGGGATATTCCCATATTATTTCCCATAAGAGAAATGATTCCTCACAGTGCAGGATTGGTACCTGGGAAGGCGTGACACACACCAGGATTTTGGCATCAAGGCTGTCTCCAACATTCCCCCCTCACCAGCAGGCTGGGAAGGGGAAAAAAAAAATTAGGAAACACATA
Organism: Cettia cetti; assembly: GCA_013401135.1. Taxonomy (NCBI): domain Eukaryota; kingdom Metazoa; phylum Chordata; class Aves; order Passeriformes; family Sylviidae; genus Cettia; species Cettia cetti. Next base: position 14,874 of record VZUI01051698.1, read on the forward strand.
TCAGCTGTCCCAGACTGATATTCCATGTTTTATGATGTCTGCTCCATAATTAAATGGTTTTTTCCATCATTTTCCCTCCCTCTGTCCTCTGAGGAGGGCAGTGATGGAACAGCTTGGTGGATCCAGCCAAGGTCAGCTCCCTGTGGCAGCAGCATGAAAAATTAGGGAGGAGTTTGGGATAAGGGGAGTGGGGGTGAAAGGAAGAGTTTTGAGCTGTGCTAAAAGATGTCCCCCTGTCCTGGGATAATTCACTCAAGGATCCAAGTTGGACTGACACTGACTGAAGGTACAGAGGGGGAACTCTGGTGGAGAAGTTGGGAAGAAGATGTGGGAAAAGGAGCTGGGAAGAGCTGGGTGTCCAGTGGAGGTGTTTCATCCTCTTCAGCAACTTCTGGTGGGAATAAATCCATAAAAATCAGGAGGTGTTGGCGCCCTGGGAAGAGTGGGGATGTAATTCCAAAGGATCCATGTTGTGCTGGGACTGTCCCAGCGTGGATTACTTTGGAGCTTTCTGATTTTGAGTTGTCCAGAGGGGACTCCCCATCCCTGGAAGTGTCCAAGGCCAGGTTGGATGGGGCTGGGAGCACCCTGGGACAGTGGGAGGTGTCCCTGCCCAGGGTCTGGATGGGCTTTGAGGTCCCTTCCCACCCAAACCATTCCAGGATCCTGGGTGAACTCATGGGTGCCACCAAAGCTGAGGAAAGCAGGAATTGTGGATTAGGATGCTGGAAAACTCTGACCCTGGAGAAGCAAGGACAGCAGGCTGAGTTTGCAGCTTGTTGGAGCATCCCAACATCCTCCCCCATCCCCTCCCCAGCACTGGCTCCACAAACAATTGGGATTTTGAGGACAAAGGAGAATAAACCAGAGAGGTGGCTCTGTGAACTGCATCAGGACACTCCCAAAGATGCCTTGGAGCCGTGGATGTCTGAAGGGCCACGATAAGGCTGGGAATAATTGGAGAGAGCAAACAGTGGAGAGAGCTGGGATGAGAGGGGGAATAAAGGGGAGTAATGGGATGAAATTGAGGAAAATAAAACACCAGCTCGGTATCAGAAGGTTTTTTTTATCCCAGAGTTGGATTTGTTCATGTGTGAAATAGACTCCCAAGGGAAAGAGAATATTACTGCAGTCATTTAAATGTGCAGAGGACAAAGCCCTGGCTGATGTATTCCCTGGAACAGTTGTCTTGCCTTGGCACAGCAATGCCCAGATATCATCAAATCCCCTTTTTCCATCTCAGATGTCAGAGCTGCTGGTGGAGCTCTTTTATCCCCCTCCATTTTCACCAGGGTGAAAAATAAAAGACCTTTTTTTTTTTTAATTCTTTTTTATTTTTTCTCCCCTTGAGTGGAAAAACACCAACTCCCTCCCAGCAGCAGAAGGCCAAATGGGAATGTTGACGCCGAGGTCTTGTGTGGCTGGAAACAAAACTCAGCCTTTTGTGTGTGACAGATTGAACGTGAAACTTGAAGGGAAGGAAAAATTGTTTGTAAGTGCATGTGACAAATTCGTTTTCACAAATCCTGTGCGGTTCCTGAGCTGAGCTTGTTTTCCTGGTGGATGGGGAAAGGGTGGGAAGAGGAATGAGCTGTTCTCTTCAAGGATGGATCAGAGCTGGCTCCCGTCCTCCTCTTCTCCTTTGCAGAACGCAGATGCTCGGGGTGCTGTTGTTTTTATTTCTATTTATTCCCCAAATCACCACCTGAATGCTGCTGGCACCTCATCTCTGCCCCAGCATTCCAGCCTGGATCTGGGAGAGTGTGGCTGGGATGGCTCTGCCAGGTCCATGTCAGGGGGGCTGAGGTGTGGCAGTGTCTGTGTTGGCTCCATCCATTCCAGCCTGGAGCCAGGCTGGGAGAGCTGGGGCTGCTCACCTGGAGAAGGGAAGGCTCCAGGGAGAGCTTCCAGCACATTCCAGGAGCTGAAGGGGCTCCAGGAGAGCTGCAAAGGGGCTGGGGACAAGGGACAGAGGGACAGGACACAGGGAATGGCTTCAGATTGGAAAAGGGGAGAGTTGGGTGGGATCTTGGGCAGGAATTGCTGCCTGGGCTGGGATTGCCAGAGCAGCTGTGGCTGCCCCTGGAGCCCTGGAATGTCCAAGGAAAGGTTGGACATTGAGGCTTGGAGCAGCCTGGGACAGTGGGAGATGTCCCTGCCATGGCAGGAGGGTTGGACTGGATGATCCTGAAGGTCCCTTCCTACCCAAATCATTCCATGGTTCCATGAAATCTTTCTAAGGAAGTTTTCCCTTGCAGTGAAGCCCAATCTGGAGCACAGGTTTATCTCAAATAAGGGTGAGGAGGCCCTGGAATAGAATTCCCAGAGCAGCTGTGGCTGCCCCTGGATCCCTGGAAGTGTCCAAGGCCGGGTTGGCGCACCCTGGGACAGTGGAAAGTGTCCCTTCCCATGGCAAGGGGTGAAAATGAGAACCTTTAAGGTCCAGGATTGACTCCTCCAAATACAGCAACCCATTTGTCTCCTGAAGTTCCCAGTCAGGAGGTCAGTCACCCTAGGACAGTTACCCAGCCAAAAATCCAAACCAGGGTAATTCTTCCCAATTGGAACAGGCTGCAATCCCTGGCTCGGTTTCCCACGTAGGATTTAGCTGGAATCTCCATCAGGAGATGCTTTGGATGACCTGGGAAGAAGATCCTGGACCCTTCATTCCCCTTCACTGCTTCAGCCCTGGTCCCAGGCTTGGCCAGCTGAGGTGGGGAGGAGGTGGTGGCTTCCAGCCGGGGGTTCCTGGCTGTCCCACCATGGGCAGAGCCTGCTGAGCTCCACTGAAATTCCAGAGGAGAATGATCCATGGAGACACCAGTGCAGGGTGACCTCCTCCAGCTGGGTGTCAAATTGAATCTCCAGGGTTGAAGAATTTAGGAAAATGGCCTTTTTTCCTTAAAAGATGTCTCAAAGTCCATCAGGAGTTGTGTGTTTAAGGGAATTTCCTACCCTGTCTACCCACATTGCTGTCCCCTCCGTGTGAGCTGTGTGGAATTCCTCTTTGGATCCTTTCCTCACTGCTTAGTCCCCGTTTGTGTGACAATGACTGGCACAGAATTAAATTAAAAGTGGCACTAAGAGCAGGATTTGCTCCTCTCTGAGGTGGTTGTTGCTGCTCTCCCTGCAGGACCATCGTGCAGTCGGATGAGAAGCTGGTGATCAGCGCCTCCTGGGCCAAGGACGACGATATCAGCAGGCTCCTGAAATCCCTGCCCAACTGGAGCAACATGGCTCAGCCCAAGCAGCTGAGGCCCAAGAGAGAGGAGGAGGAGGATTTTATAAGGTAAAATATTGTGGGATGTTGTGAAAGGGTTTCAAGGAGAGCAGCAGCAAAAGGTGGGAATGAATTTACGGTGTTTTTGTTGCTGTTGTGTCCCCAGGTGTGAGGAGAATTATGGAATCATTTGGGAAATGGGAAAGGCTTTGGAGATCATCCAGTCCAACCATTCCCAGCCCTGCCAAGGCCCCCACTATGACTGACCATGTCCCCAAGTGCCACATCCACAAGGCACTGAAATCCCTCCAGGAATGAAATCCCTCCCAACCTCCCTGGGCAGCCTTTTGGGGAAAGAAATCTTCCCAATATCCAACCTGAGCTTTTCCTGGTGCAATTTCTGCTCACTCTGTTGTTCAGACAAAGCCATTTGGAGAGTTGTCTCTGTGATCCAAGTCAGGGAAGTGCCTGGGATTGGGGAAGGAAAGGATTGTTTTGAATCCAGGCAAATCCTTGTCCTGCTGGTTGGAGCTGCTCTGATCACCCACGTGATGAAGGGAGCAGCATTTCCTGACCTGATGGAGGAGCCAGCTGGTTGCACTGGGCAGGAATTCCCAAAATTACTGCTGTCAAAGGAATCTTTCATTTGAGTCATGACCTGGTGGAGTTTCCCCTCCATCCCAACTCCAGGAACCAACTCAGGAGAGCAAATGAAAAATTCCACTTTTTCCAGCAGGAATTCTTTTGGAGACAACTCTCTGTGCCCAAACCAGGTTGTTCCTACCTTTCATGCCAGTGAAAGCCTGGAAGGAGGCAGATTCCCTTTCTCTTCATGCTGGGAATGGCTCAGCTCCTGTGAAATTCCAAAGCCTGCACATTCCCATCCCTATTCATCACTTCCTTGATTGGCACTTGGCTGTAAAACTGGAGGAGGAGGAGAAGCTGTTGAAAATAACAAGTCTAATTTGCCCAGATTGTCATTTTCCTCCTTCCCTGCCTGGAAGCCCCGTGACAGGGAGGATGCAGCCTGGAGAGGATGGGATTTATGGGGTCACAGAAGGGTTTGCAGCTTGGGCAGGGATTTAAAACATCCCCAGTGGAGCTGCAGAGCCCTTGAGGTCTCTGTGCAGTCCCTGAGTTGAATTTCATGGGTTCAGTCCTCACCTGCCTTCACATTCATCCTTTATTTCCTCTCCTGGCTCTGGATTGCTGATCCATCAGTGTGGGATAGCAAAGCTCCAACAGGCTCTGCTGGCTCAGTGGAAATTCCTGGCCAGGCAAAAATGGATGGCCGAGCTCAGCCTGATGCTGACAGGGCCAACATTTTCATCCTAAGTTGCATTTTATTCCATTTATTCCATTCTCCAGGCCATTAATTGAAGCATTTTGTGGCACTGGATCAGAGGAGCTCCAATGGAAAGCCTTTAGGAAAAGCCTATTAAGTCATCCATGCTGAATTTCCTGGGAAAAGCTCCTGTCCTGTGGCTTTTTTCAGCCCAGGCTTTAGGACAAAGATCTTTTCTCAGGATCTGTTTGCACAGAGCATCATCTATTAAGCCCCAGTTCCTCCCAGGGCCATGTGTAGCATTAATTTAAATCACAATAATTGGTCTGGGCCAGATTTAGCCATCAATGGCTTAGAAACTTCCTCCAGGATGGGTGGTGGTTGAATAGATCCCTCCTGAAAGCTTCAAAATAAAATTAATTGCTCGTCCAATTTTTTTTGTCATCCTCTTCCCATTTAAGCAGCCTTTTCCCAGCCTTTTCTCCTAATACAAAGGAACATGATTTCTTCACTGCTGCTGCTGCTTCTTTTTCTTGGCTCTGCTGATGAATTGGGAATAATTCTGCCTGGACACTGCAGTGGAGCCAAAGGGAAGCAGGTCCTGTGGATTCCTTGGTTAGCAGGGAATGGGAGAGCTTGGGAGAGCTCATTTCAGCATCATTTAACCTCTAAGAGATTTAAAATTGCAATATTTGATGTTCATGGGCCCTAAGTCTTGGCCAGACTACACATCCCTTCCTAGAAAAAGAAGGTTCAAGCCTGAAGAAATTTGTTAAAGTGTTCTTTTTTGACATGGAGCTACTCAGCAGCATCCCTTTATGAATATTGGAAAATTAAACAAATCCTGAACGTTCCACCACCAGTTTTTGTCCCGTGGCAGCAAAAGAGATCCATGCACAGCTTTCCTTCCATCCCCAACTTTCAACTTTCCTGTAACTCATTTGTTTAACTAAAAAGAATCCAAACAAACAAAAAAATCCTCTGCCTGTGTACAGAGATTGATTTTGTTGTCTTAACCCCTCTCTGTCTCCTGAGTGAGGAGATGTCAGAAGGCACCAGCAGAATTTCCCATTGATATTCCAGCAGGGTTGGGCAGCCAGAGGGATCTGCTGGAGCATTTTAGAGGAGCTCAGTGCTTGGTGAGGGGAGGAAGGGAAGCACAGCCCAGCCTCTGCTGCTGGAATTGTTGTTTGGAGCTCTGGAGGTTGTTTGGCACCGGGGTGGGTGTGAAACAGGCTGCCCTTTATCTCTGGAGAAACAGGATCCTGCAGATTCCCCGGGCAGAGGTGCTGGTGATAAACCCAAAGCAGTGGGAAAAGAGCTTGGATCTGGTGGTGCAGAAATTCCTGGGGTTTGGAGCAGCTCTGCAGCGAGTTGAGACTCTTCCAGGGGAGGCAGCAAGGCTGGTGAGGGGCTGGGAACACAAACCCTGTGAGGAGCAGCTGAGGGAGCTGGGGGTGTTCAGCCTGGAGAAAAGGAGACTCAGGGGTGACCTCATCACTCTCCACAACCCCCTGAAAGGTGGCTGTGCTCAGCTGGGGTTGGGCTCTTTCTCCAGGCAGCTCTGACAGAAGAAGAGCATTGAGTTGCAACCTCACACCCAAATAAACATTTCCAAATAAGGAAAAGGGGGTTCAGTTTCACCCCTGACTTTTAAGGAGAAGCACCAGAAATTTCTGTGTTTCCTTCACTGTAATTGGCCCAGTGCCAGCACAGGGTTTGGATCTTTGGGATATTTCTCAAAACCTGTAGCTGTTTTTATTGGGCAGCAAGCCAAATAACCCTCCTAAAACATTAAGTACATAAAAAAGAGCACAGAGGTGCTCAGGGCTTTTCGATAAAAGTCAGAGGTGAAACTGAAACCCCTTTTCATTATTTGGAAACATTTGTTTGGGTGTGAGGATACAATGCAACAGGAGAGGACACAGCCTCAAGCTGTACCAAGGGAAATACAGGCTGGATATCAGGGAAAAGTTTTTCCCAGAAAGAATCATAAAGTACAGGAATAGTCTGCCTGGGGAGGTGGTGGAGCCACCATCCCTGGATGTGTGTAAAGCAGACTGGATGTGGCACTCAGTGCCAGGGTTTAGGTGAGGTGTTGGGGCTGGGTTGGGCTCCATGATCTTGGAGGTGTCTTCCAACCCTGGGATTCTGTGAATTCTGTGATTCTGTGATTCTGTGAATTCTGTGATTCTGTGAATTCTGTGAGTCTGTGAATTCTGTGATTCTGTGAGTCTGTGAATTCTGTGATCCTGTGATTGTGTGAATTCTGTTATTCTGTGAATTCTGTTATTCTGTGAGTCTGTGAATTCTGTGATTCTGTGATTCTGTGAAGTGGGGACAGCTTGCTCTGTGCCCCAGGGGAACCACGGCTGTGGGAAGCTCAGGAGGTGTTTGGGAATTCACATTCCAGGTTGGGATGAAGGTCACTGCTCCATAAAAATGATTCTGGTTGTAGATCTGAGCTCCCAACCTGAGCTGTGGGGATTTTCCTCTCACTTTTAGCTCCCAACAAGCTCCTGAATGCTGATCTCAGGATCAGGTTCTTGGGCTAAATTTAATGGAGCAATTAAGAAACCCTTCCCAGCATTTTAAGGGAAGGGTCTGGAGAGGGGTTTGGAGCCCCAGGAGAGGCTGCGGGAGCTGGGAAGGAGCTCAGCCTGGAGAAAAGAAGGCTCAGGGGGGCCCTGGTGGCTCTGCACAGCTCCCTGCCAGGAGGGGACAGCCGGGGGGGTCGGGCTCTGCTCCAGGGACAGGGACAGGAGCAGAGGGATGATTCTGCACTGCAGGGAATTTGGGAATGCTCCATGAGCTCCTCTCCAGAGGGTGCTTGGAGATGATAAATTCAGGAAGTTGGGACAGAGCTCATGGGGAGGTCACACCTTGAATCACTTCAGCCATTTCCAAAGGGATCGAGGTGCTGCAAATTCCCGTTCTGTAAATAAAGTCTAGGCAAACCCAGAAAATAGAATTGGGAAAGAATTCCAGAATCCCAGAATGGTTTGGGTTAGAAGGGACCTCAAAGCTCCAGTGGCAGGGGCACCTTCCACCGTCCCAGGGTGCTCCCAGCCCTGTCCAGCCTGGCCTTGGACACTTCCAGGGGTCCAGGGACAGCCACAGCTGCTCTGCAATGTTTCCCTGCCTTGGGATGATGTTCCCTTGTTCCCCCTCTCTGGGCAGCCATGGTTTTCCTCAAAAGCTGCATCTCAGGTTGTTCCAGCTGCTGTCCCAGACATCTGCCGGCCTTTTTTTTTTGTTTTGCTGGGCTTGAAACTTTCCATTATTTTTATTCTCTTTTGCTGTCTCCGTGTTTTTCCGACCACAGGTTCTTTCCTGAGTCCTTCATGGGAGGCTTTTCCCTTCCTTTCCCTCTGAGCTCCCCAATTCTCAGCTTTTCTGGCTCTCTTCCCTTGTTTCTTTCTCTCTCAAGGATAAAAGATCTCCTTCTCCAATACCTCAGGCTCTATTTATTATATCCACAATACTTCTAAAAGGTGAAAGGACAGGTTTGAACCATTGGCAGCAAACTGGAGCCCCTTTTTTCCCTTTGGAAACACTTTTTTTCTCCATCCTGGGACTATGAATCTGAGTTTTCCACAGGTGTGAATCATTTCCATTTGATGACAGTCTGCTCTTTTACATGAAAAGGGCTTTTAGACTTTTTCTCACAGGAAAATCTGCCTCATCCCAAGCACAAACAAGTAAATCCTGTTATTATCAGGACTTTCACCTCAGAGGTGTAAAACCAAGTGAGTACCTGGATCTTCCCTCCATATTCCAGAAGTTTCTTTCTGCTTTAGCTTGTCTGGTGAAGGCAAAAGTGTTTTGGAGGATTTGGGCTCCATTTGGGGGTTATTTTTGAGGATTACATAAATTCTGAACCCAACCCAGGAGGAATCTCCAGTTTCATTAATCCTACAAATTGCTTTGTTAATCTCAAAAAGTTCTTTTTAAGGGAGGCTATTTCTGGTTTTTTGCTTTTAATTAATCCAGTTGAGCAATTTAAAACCATTTCCAGATTGGGGGATTTTTTTGGTTTGTTTTATTTCCTCAAGTGCCAGTGAATTCCCACAAATTTGGAGATAAAATCTGGCAACAAAACTGCTCAGACCAACCAGGAAGTGCCACTGCTGGGGTGATTTTGCTGCTCTCCTTGGAGCTCTTCTGCTCATTGGTGATTCTAAATGATGAGCTCAGAAAAGAGCTGATGGCAGGACCTGGAGATTTGCACAGTTGGATGGAAGTGGAATTCAAATTCCCAACAAAAGAGCAGCTAATGATGAGAAAAGTGTGCTGAGGAGCAGGGTGAATGTGCTTCATTTTGAGCCTGGCTGTGAAAACCACCTGGATTCTGCTGGGAGCTCTTGGAATTGGTTGTAGGAGCTGTGTCCTGAATTTTTTTCCATTCTAATGATGCCCAAAATGTCATGTGGACTCTCCTCTTTGACCTGCAAAATGAGAATATTTTTCATGGGAATACTCCTGGGAAACAACTAAACGTTTTTCTTTGTGGAGACAAGGATTGGGAAAGCTAAACCTGGATGGAAAACATGGAATGTGGCAGAAGATCGCACCTGGAAAGAGCTTTTTCCCAGCTTTTTTGGGTTCAGCACATTTCTCTTGGTCATTATTTCTTACCAGGTGGCATCCCCTTGGCAGTCAAATAACTCATGGACTGATATTCCAAACCATTTATCTGTCATCATCAGCCATTGGGGTTTCACCAGGAATTTGTTTAAGTGGATGTGGGGGGCAAAAAATCAATCAGGGATTGGAAGAGGTGATTTCCAGGGAAAGATGGAAAAGTGTTATTTATGGAAATCCCAGGGAGACACGGGAAGCACCTGCAAGGTGTGAATTCCCTGTGGGGTGAGGAGGGGTGGGAGTTGGTTGGGATGGAGTTGGGAACTGTGAGCAGTGAGGTGGAATTCCAGGAATGTAAATGCAAGAAGGATGGGAAAGACTTCCCTGGGTTTTTCTCTGGAATTTCCTCAGAAAACATCCCTGGGATGGTCCCATGAGGGCCAGGTCAACCTTCCCTGAGGTATAACTGAGGCCTCCTCCTGCTTTCCCTGATTTCCACATTCCTGAGGGGGCTTTGCTTTCCATTTCAGGGCTGCTTTTGGCAAAGAATCCGAAGTTCTGATTGGGAATTTGGGAGACAAACTGATCCCTCAGCAGGAGATCCTGCGGGACGTCAGCGACCTCAAGGCCTTGGCCAACCTGCACGAGAGCCTGGAGTGGCTGGCAGGACGCACCAAGGCAGCTTTCTCCAGCCTCTCAGCATCCCAGAGTGAGTAATTCCCATGGGAAACCTCTGCCTGGGCATTGGAACAGCATAAATATGGGATTTTAGCAGGAATGAGCACCTTCTGTTCCCACTTCCCAAGCAGGTTTATGCCAGAGGGAAGCAGAAAGTGGAGCAGCTTCATCTCTGTTCCTTGTGGGGGTTGTGGGGGCACCATGAGAGGGCTCCAGGGGCATCACTTCCATCTTGGAAAAGTCTTTAAATCCTGGAGCTTCCCAGCAGTGCCTGCTGGTGGCATTCCCAGGAGCAGGAAGCAGTGCCAGGCAGGTTCCACTCGCTCCTCCAAAGCATCAAAGCATCACCAGGCCACTGAATATTGAAAAAGAGACCTGTGTTAGAAATCCCAAGGGCAGCTGGAATATCTAAAAGATGTGGTTAGAAATTCCAGGAGCAATTATGTGGGATTTGATGAGGAATATCCCTCTGGGTGTGTCCCTGGGTGAAGTGAGGGGCCAGGAGGGCAGAGGCAGCAGAGCCTGGAGGCCCCAGCGCTGCTCCTGCCTGCCTGGGCTGCCTTGTGGGACCATTTCATTCCCCTGGGGTTCAGCTTTCACCCCTTCCCTCAGGAGTGGGGATTTTTGTCTGCCTGAAAAGGGCTGGGGTTGTGATGAGTTCTTGCAGCAGTCCTCATGTTAGAGGGTAGAAACAAGACACAGACTTCTTGTTTATCATGAAAGCATGGAAAGGGTCCTGATTTATTCCTCTTTACAGCTCAGCCATCCTGACCCCAACCATTCCCTGCCTCTGGCTGCAGCAAGCTCCTGCTGCAGGTTCCCCCTGCAACCTCTGACTGCTGGGTATTTCCTGCTAGACTATGGCTGCAGGGATCAGTTTGCAGCCTCTGACTGCAGGTTTTTACTCATCTAGACTGTGACTGCAGGTTCCAACAACAGGCTCCAACTGCAGATGCTCTTCTCTTTCTGCTTCTTCTGCTTCTCCTTCTTCTTCTGCTTCTCCTTCTTCTTCTGCTTCTTCTTCTTCTTCTTCTTCTCCTTCTTCTGCTTCTTCTTCTTCTCCTTCTTCTCCTTCTTCTTCTTCTGCTTCTTCTTCTCTTTCTCCTCCTCCTCCTCCTCTTCCTCAGTAATTAACAAGCTGTTACTTCTCAGGGGTGAGGTCCCCTGTATTCCCTTCTCCCACAATTGATGTTGTTTCTCTCCTCACTGTGGTTGGTGGGGCCTGCACAGAGCTTGGCATGGAGTGACCCCAGCTCTGCTGCTTCCCAGACAAACCTTCCCACTGCCATTAATCCCTGAGGAATCACCCACAGCTCATCCCAGGAGCCCAGGGTTGGGTCTCACCTGCCAAGATTCCCAAAAGCTGCTCCATGTCACCCTGGCGAGGTGACCTTTGCCTTGGTTTGAGCTCTTCCTGCTGCCCAGGATCCCTGGAATTAAATCTTGTGTGTTTTACAAATACTGACCATCCCCTGCTGCCTCGGGGTGTGCAAGGAGACAGCTGAGGAGCTGGAAAAAGAAAAGCATGGAATAAAAAATCCACACAGCTTGAGGGGATCCCAGGACTCAGGGAATGTGCATGCCTGAGGATACAGGGAATTTCTGCAGTTTGGTTTGGAAATTCGGAGCAGAATCCTGGGAGAAGGTGCCCAGGACTGGGGGCAGCTGAGCTCTCCTGGGAACTGGGAATCGAAAATCAGCTCAGACTTTTTTTTTTCTGGGAATTCATGAGAGAAATTTGCTGGTGCTGAATAAAGTCACAGTGTTTTATGTCCATTAAATCGTTGTCCCTTGGCAGCAGAGCCTCTCTGGGTGACTGAAATCCTTCCTATGGCTTCTAACTCTGCTCTAGAGCAGGACTTTAAACTCCTCACTCAGCTTCCCATGATCAGATCCTTTGGATCCAGAAGGATAATTAAGGTTATACAATCAGTTAACAATTAAAACCCAAATTACTCCAGGTAGCTTTAACATTCCTCTAGTCCTATTTGACTTCTCAATACCTGGGTGACAACACTTGCTCTGTTCTGGCTTTAGAGGAGACTAAACAAATAACAAAATTAAACAAAACCCAGTGGGAAATGCTATCAAAGTTCAGTAGCCAAATATTTATTTAGTTACTAGGAGAGTTCTTGGGGCTGAGGATTTATGTTCTAACAGTCAGAGCTGTTAAAATAAAACATCATTTATAATTTCAGGTCTAGTTGGAACTCAGGTTTTTTAATAAATCAATATTTTCCAGATATTAAAGGGCACGAGCGTGACTTTCAGGCCTCGGAGAGGACGTTCCACGCAGTGGTGAATAAACATAAAAGCATAAAGTGTAATATTTCACTAGGCAGCGTCCTCCTGACAATAAAAATTCATCTTCCTTTGTAAGAACTTCATCCTGGAATGTCTGCACACAAATGCCAGGAGTGTCTGGAAGAAGGGACAGTGGTAGGAAATGACAGAGGCCTTCCTGACCTCGTGCTTATAAATAAGATTTTCATCCTTTGATTGTTTCTCTTTTCTGCCCCAACAACTTGAGATTCAGTCCTGGTCCCACTCAGGGCATCACCCAAGCATTCAGTGAGTGATCAGAACCTGAATTTTTGGGGCAATGCCAGAAATTCCCTAATCCCAACAAGTCCTTGAGGTGGAGGTGGGGGAAGGCAGCAGTTTCTCCAGCAAAGCTTCCTTGGATTCAAACAGGGAATTCATGGGCACAGCTCTGAACATCCAGAAAGCACAAGGTGGAGCTGGGCAGGTCTGATTTTGGGAAACCTTAAAAAGAGGCAGGACCTGCTGGTGGTTTTGGGGTGAGGCTGTCAAAGGCTCTTTCCCAGAGATAAAAATTCAATAATCTTTGGCTGTGGATGTGCCACAATTATCCCTCATTGAAACCCAGCCGTGCTAATGGAGAGTTTTATCAGGCTGGGCAGTCTCTGCACTGTTCATTATTTGGTGTTTGCTGAGCTGATGGCTCTTCCATGGCTCTGCCCTTATCTGCTCCCCTTCAGAATTGGATTTTATATTTCCCGAACCAGTCAGATATGACAAAGTCATTTCCTTCTGCTCTTGTCTTTGGGGGGAATACAAACTCCTTTTTAACAATAACCATTTCAGGATTAAAGTTGCTGGGAGAAGGTGAATTTGCTGAGGAAGTCAAGTAAATTTTAAAGGGGTTTTATAGGAAAATGGAAGCTGGGTTTCCCCTGCTCATCTTCTGTGGTTTGTCAGCTGCAGACAGAGCACAACCTCATCCTTTTCCTTTTTGGAGCTTCAGCTTTCTGAGGTTCCCTGAATATTTTAGAGAAGGAATTATCATGAGCCATGAAGGAGTTGAGACAATCTTTTTAAAGATTTTTAATATTTTTATGACCATTGCTTGCTGTGTGTAGGGAGGAGGATGAAAGAGGAGCTGTTGGATTCTGGAGTTGGAGCTGCCCTTTAAATTCAGCTGCTCTTGGCACCTCGTGACTTCAGATTGTTGTGATCACCAGGGAATGGCTGCCAGGCTTAAACTCTGACCTGGGAATTGCTTTGTCATGGAATCAAATGGTTTGGGTGGGAAGGGACCTCAAAGCCCCATCCAGTGCCACCCCTGCCATGGCAGGGACCCCAAATCCCATCCAGAGCCACCCCTGCCATGGCAGGGACACCTCCCACTGTCCCAGGGTGCTCCAGCCTGGCCTTGGACATGCCAGGGCTCCAGGGGCAGCCACAGCTGCTCTGGCAATGCCAGCCCAGGCAGCAATTCCTGCCCAAGCTCCCATCCATTGCTGCCCTCTGGCAGTGGGAAGCCATTCCCTGTGGGGTTAATCCTGTTACAGCCAGGATTAAATGCTCAGGAGACACATTTTTTGTGTTGGGACTCAGATGTTTGTTAATTCTTATCCATGTTACAGTCTCACAAGTTGTGAGTTCTGGCTAACAAAGTGAAAAATGGCTCTAACTCTTTCCAAGGTCTTTTAAGCACTAATTGTCCAATAACGGGATGGCACCTAAATTATTTTTACTTTTAACCCAATAAACAAATACCTGTGGCCTGCAATGCAGATTTTTTTCTCCTGTTCACCCCAAATTCCAGGGGGGTGTGGGAGATGTTTTCACCTTTTCCTCTGCAGATGGGCAGTGCTTCCCCCACAGTCCCAATTTGGGTGAGCTAGGACTTCATTTAAAAGCAGGGGAGGGAAAAATGAGGTTTTCTACGGCTTTTTACCAAAATCCTGCATTTCTCTGCCACTGCCTGGCTTTATTAACGATCACACTGAGCATTTGCATCTCATTTTCCAGCCAGGATCTCAAAATGCTTTTCAAAGCTCACTGAGGGCCATTAGAGCATCAAGACCATCCTGGGCCACTTTGCCCCGGGAGGATCATCAGCCTCTCCTTTGCTTCCCTGAGCCTGGAATGGGCTTTGATGGCTGAGAGGGAGCATCCTGCCCCACTCCAGGCATGATGCTTTTCAAATGGACACTGGAGCCCCTTTCTGCCACAGGGAGCTGTCATTTAAAGTCACTTTAAGGCCCCTCCAGAGTGGTGCAGAGGGGTTTCAGCACAAATGAAAATCAGGCCCGGTGTGGAGGGGAAATTGCTGCCTTTCATTTTGCAGCCAGGCCACCCAGCAGTGCTGAGCTCAGGCAGGGCTTTGTGTTTAACCCCCTAATGAACTGAATTCAGCTCTTCAATGGGGCTCTATTCCTCTCAAGCTGCAGCTGATTTTTTTTTTCCTCCTCTGTCACTGAACTTGTAGCACATCTTGCTTGTATTGATTGCTCATGGGGAATTGATTCTTTTTTTAGCTATATTAATAGAGAACCTTGTTTAAAAGCCAGATTGAAGATGATCAACACGGGCCTGCCCTGGGGCAGGGGAAGGACTTGATGAATGCTGTGGCTTTGTTATTGCAACAAAAGTAAATTTCTGTCTAAGCCAGAAAAAGCTGCACATTTCCACCAAATGCAAACCATCTGCCATTAAATTAACAAGGTAAATCTTGAGTGCTTTGATTATTTGGTGAATATCTGCTGCTCCAATCTGATTTAATCTAAGTGACAGCTTTCTATTTAAGTTTCACAAATAGCCTTATTTTCCAATATTTCTTCTTTCCCACTGCCTGAGAGGTTGAGGCTCTTCTGGAAGAGCACAAATCATGGCCAGCTGCCCTTCCCTGAACCTCTTGTGTGTGATCATCCCCAGCCTGATGTGCCCCCATGGATGGACCTGCCCTGGGAGCAGAAATTAACCTGGCCTGGGAGCTGCTGGTGGTGGACAAAGTCACTCAGATCCTGTAGGTTCTGAGGAGAAACAGAGCAGAAGAAGGAAAACCTCTTCTTGGGCATTTTATCTGCTTGGCCGTGGCTGATGTCCACAAATCCTTTTGCCCATCCCACAGCTCAGCCTGGGATTGCTGCTCTGGGATGCTCAGAGATTCCCAAAGTTCTCCACAGGCTCCAAACCCCGGCACATCCACAGCCAGCCTGGGGTGGTGTTTAATGAAGGAAAGAGGTCCCTGCCTGCTCTCCTGGCTTTCCCAGGTGGGAATGCCCTTGAGCAAGGACAGGGAGCTCTGCCACCCTCACCCAGAGTGAGATGGGATCTGTCAAGTCCAAACCAAACCAGGGGTGATCAGCTGCTAATTAATCACCATTTGTAGCTTTGGGAGAAGTACAAATGGGCTTGGACTCAGCAAAGCTGCTGCAAACAGCTGGGAGAGCTCAGAGCCCCTGGCAGGAGCTCCAGGAGAGGGGCTGGGGACAAGGGACAGGACACAGGGAATGGCTTCCCACTGCCAGAGGGCAGCAATGGATGGGAGCTTGGGCAGGAATTGCTGCCTGGGCTGGAACTGCCAGAGCAGCTGTGGCTGCCCCTGGAGCCCTGGAATGTCCAAGGCCAGGCTGGACATTGGGGCTGGAGCACCCTGGGACAGTATCCCTGCCCATGGGATTGGAACTGGATGGGCTTTGAGGTCCCTTCCCACCCAAACCATCCCAGGATTCTACAGCCATGAGCTGAGCAGAGCAATCCAGGCAGGGAGCAAGAGTCCAGCTGGTCCCTCTTGGCAGAGTTGACTCTTGGAGGACTAAAACTATGGAAAAATTGGGATAACAAAGTGTTAAAACACCTTCAAGACCAGCAGGGAACTGCTGACTTCACGGAGATAAAATACCTGGTTTGATTTAACTGAGCATGAGGAGATTATTTTGGTTTATTTTAGAATTTTGGCACGAAAATGTCGTAGCTTAAAAATGGTTCTGCTTTGCTGGAGCTCGGGGATTGAAACCCCAGAGTCACCAGTCACCTAAAAGCTCCTGTTTTCCCATCAAAATGATCTCCTGGTGCCTTCCAGAGCTTTTTTTTTTTTTTTTTTTTTTTTTCTTCTGGAATGTCTGCAGTGAAGTTTTTCTCATGGATTGCAGCCTTCCCCAGCCTCAGCGCTCTCCATCAAATATTTAATGGGATGAGGAAATCAGCCGCGGTTTCCCTGCCCTGGCTGCTCATTTCTGGGTTGTTGTGAGAGCCAACACCGGGAATCTGTGCCGGGATCGATCCGTGGGGTCAGCACTTAACTCACCATCATCATTACGCTAATTACTCTCATTCCCTCTTTCCTTCCTCCCACCCACCAGCCCTAAAGGCAGGGGATTGTCATGTAAATAAGTGACCTAATTAGCAAAGCTTTCAAGGCGTTTTACAGCCGGGATCCCGCGTGAGCAATGCCAGGAAATCGGGGTTTTGTGGGAATGGCTCCAAGGAGCCTGCTGGTCACTCCTGTTGGTTCATCCCATTTCATTTGTTTTATCTCTTCGGGAGAAAATGATTCCCTGATGGCGAGGATGGAGAGCAGAACCTGCTGCTCCTCGGTGTGGCAGAGGTGACTCCTTGCCCTGCTCTGGAAGGGGCAAAATAATTGTCAAAATTATGGGATGGGGACACAAAATCACGGCCAGGGTTTGACGTCACCATTGGGTCACTCTGATCTCAGCAGCATTTAAATTCCTGCGGGATTTGGGGCAAATCTCTCTTAAATAACCATGAATTGTGGAGAATCAGGCTAGGTCTGATCATCCTGGTGCTTGTCCCTTTTTCTTTCCCATTCTGCAATTTGAAAACTCTTCATCATTTCCCATGGATTTTCCCATTCCCACCTTCTTCTGGATTCCCTTGAACAAAACTCCTTCATTCTTTGTTTTCCAGACCTCTGAGCTGCTCCTCTTGCTTTTCAAACCAATCTGTTAAAACCAAAAAACCAATTTTATCTATAATTGTCAAAAAAAAAAAAAAAAAAAAGATTGCTAAGGATCTGTTTCATTGTATTTATTTTCATTATACTTTTACTCCTGGCCATCAGGACACTGATAAACTTCAGGAATTTTATTCCTTTCTCTTCCACTAAGTCCAACAGACTGGGAGATTGAAGATTCTTTTGCAAATCCATCCCTCTCAGGCCCAGAGAAATCCTGCAGGGAGGTTTTGAGGGCATTTTTTTGGGAAGGTGCAGCTCAGTATTCTGGAGGACTGAGGAATAGGGAGGTGAATTTTTGGTTTGCTGTAGATTGATGGAAGTGTCTCCACTGACCTGTGAGTTCCCCTGTTTTTAAGGAAAATTTGGTGAAGCAATTGGGAAACACCAAACAGGAAAAAAAAAAAAAAATCCTTCCCAGAACTCAGAAGAGGCTGAAAGTGATTTTTAATTCAAGCCATTTCTGAGATAATAGAATTCAACCCAGGAATTAATAATTCTGAGAAGGGCAAGTTCTGGGAAAGTTATATCAAATGATTGAAAATAGAAAAAATTAGCATTGGAATTTTCCCAGTTGAGGAGCACTGGAACAGCCAATCCTGGACTTTTTAGGGAATCCTTCCATAGTGAAATTAACTCTGTTCCTAATCCTGTGTTAGGATCCTGCTCTTAATTTTGAGTCCTTCAGTGAAAAAAAAACCTTCAATTTTTTAGCGAAAAACACCTGATCTTTGGAGGGCTTTTTAAATGAACCAATTGTTTTGGGGTGGTTTTCAATCCTTTTACAGACTGCAAAAGTGCATAAAGAGAAGTGTGGATCAACCAAACTTTCCAGGAGTTGTAGGATGGAGCTCAAACCTCCCCAAACACTTTTTATGTTGCTCCACTATTTTTATTTAACAAATCCCTTTTCCCCAAAAAATAATCTTTTCTTTTTTCTTTTTTCTTTTTTCTTTTTTCTTTTTTCTTTTTTCTTTTTTCTTTTTTCTTTTTTCTTTTTTCTT